>JBBPFD010000325.1:0-33481 GCA_038363315.1 Mugilogobius chulae
GACAGGTCCAGGGCAGGTGTCATGTCCAGGGGCGGTGTCTCTGTGTGTTGTAGATGAATGAGCTGTCTTTGTCTTTGTCTTTGCGGTCGGCTCTGTTATTATCACACTCACAGTAAACACACACACACATGAAGCAACAGAGACAGGAGGGACTGACCACACACTTCTGTTACACTGTCCAGGGATTTCCACTCGGATCCGAAGACATTCATCACACTCAACTGTCAGAAGAGTTTGGAACGGACGCACATGAGGTCCAAGAGTCATTTTATAGAATATTGTATTTTCTCAGGATGGTGGGGAAAATGAAAAATTATTAAACAATTAGCTAAATGCAGTTTTTGTTAATGATGGTGAGTGTTTCTACTGCAGGTCCAGGCTCCAGAGAGTCTGTTACGTGAGCAGCTGACGTCACATAACACATGCTTTCTTAGATATAAAATAGAAAATGTACCTAACATTATAGGGACTGTACCGTACTTCCCTGACCCTATAGAAAAAGGCAATAGAATATCACCAATAGAAAGAGAAATGACTTTTTTTAGATTTGGAGCAGAGAGCCAGTAAGTCTTTCATTTTCATTCTTTACTAATGAAAGATTAGCAATAACCTGATTGCACACAGTCCAACTAAAAACTCATATTCATTTGTTTAATGTACAGCCCCTTTTTAACTCAAGTCTGTGTTCATGTAAGCACCAACTGGAAAGAACAATATGTTTTCTGCATGTTAAATTTTCAAGAAATCTGGGTCTTTTGAGTAAACAATAACTGTACGATAAGAGACATAGAAAGTACACACAGCATACAATTCTCACTCTCTCAGCACCTCAACTAGTTTGTGTAATGAGAGATTCACAGTTTTTTTCTTCACAGGGATTTTCGGTCGATTTCACTTTTCGCCCTGCTGCGCATGCTCTATGCAGAAGAGATGCTGTTCAGTTGGTTAGCTGTGGAAACTAGAGACCTGCACGGGACTAGATTTTCATGACCGCTCCGCCGATCCCGAAGCATCCGTGACCGTTTCCCGCCCGATCCCGACGCCCCCATGTGCCTGCCGCACGAGAAGCCTCCGCGAGTCCCGACTTTTTTTTTTTTTTGTGACACGGAGGTTGCGTGGCGGCCCCAGGGCATCACAACACGGACACAAATGACTAAACTCTGCATAACTTTCTGCATCTAGTTTTAAAAACAATTAGGCACCAGCCTAAATAATCAGCACAAGGCGATTATGTTCGTTTGACACATTCAATCATAAAGCGATGATGTCTGTGTATTTCTTACCTGAAATACAAAGCTCCTCACACCTCCAGTTTCTGCTAAACAACACTTTATTTGCCCAAACTCCGTGTGTATTATCTCCATCTCCCCGTGCGTAAAAGCCAGTCCTTCATTCATTCCTCTGGGCCCGTGCTGCTGCTGCGCGAGGACGCACAGATGATACGCACGCTAGGAAATACAGCAGCAAGTTTACGTGTCTGCACTCGCAAGTGTCCGTGTTGCGTCTCTCTGTTGACCAGCAGCGCGCACAAAGCGGTATTCTTTCTTGCTACGTAATATTTTTTAAGACAGCGGAGAGCGCGCAAGTCCGTTCGGGACCCAAGGTGTTTGGCCTGACCGCCCGCTCCCGCCCGAGGCAACGTTAAAACCGCCCGATCCCGAGGGTTTGCTCACGGGTCTCGTGGGTCCCGCGGGAATTCCCGCCCAATGCATGGCTCTAGTGGAAACCTTTTGAATAAACAACAAAACGGCACGAAAACAGCTGTTTCGATCAGGTTTTGAAGCTCGAGACAGTGATTTTCTTGCCATTTTTTTCATTCACCTGAATGTAATTTTTAATGGTTGTAGGATCGAATATAATTCACAAATGTTGAATTAGCAGGAGAACTTTTGTTTTTGCACAGTGATAACTCTTGGAGATGACAACATCCCTAGGTCAAGTTGATCAACAAGCAGTGGCTCTCTCTGCAGGTCGGGTGCGCGTGCATCGCCCGTGTTGATAAACAAATAACTCCTAAAGCTATGGCATTAGCCTTTACCATTTACCCACAACATTTTCTTTCTTTTTACCATCAGGGGGGGTTTCTGGTTTTCTCTTCTTCTTTTTGTCTGTTTTTTTGTTTTTTTTCTGTGTATGGGTGTGTTTGCTATCTGTTGCAATTTTGTGAAGCACTTTGTGCTACATTGAACTGTATGAAAAGTGCTATACAAATAAAGATTGGTTGATTGATTGATTGATTGATTGATTGATTGAATAAGCTATTTGTGCAAATCTATTGTATGTGGTACAAAACTTATCACCACACTGCAAAAAAATAGATTTAAGACAAGCTAAAGTTGCTTGATTCTAGGATTTTAATCTAATTTCAAGCATTTTGACTAATTTAACATTGATTTATTGTAGAGACATTAATTATTTTCCTTATTTCAAAATGCTTTGAACTGATTTCAAGACATTACTTATTATTTCGAGCCAGATTATTTGCCAGTAGAAAACTGTTCTTACCCCATTGGCAAATTTTTGTTCTTGTTTTAAGCCAAACTGTCTTATAACCAGTTAAAAATGTCTTGAAACCAGTGAAATATTCTACACAAGCAATTCAATCTACCCAGATAAACAGCTCAAATCTGGATTAAAATTCTCATTACAAGTCATTTTAAGCAAGTCTAGATATAAAGTCATTATAAACTTAATCCACAATTTAGTTTGGATACAGGAAGAACCAGAATAAATGCTTTCTTTTTGCCAGCAGGAATAAAACACTTGTAATATTATAATGCGGTCATGTTTATTTCCCTGTGTTGTTGTGTGTGTTGTCCTTCTGAATGAACAGTCACAAGATCCAAAGCAGTCACATGAGCCAGACGCAGCCCAGTCAAACCGGTTCATTCAGACTGAGGCCTCGAAAAGCCTCCGAAAACATCTGGACGTCGGCTCAAATCCTCCCGCTCTCGTGTTTATTCTCATCGGTGAGCGGAGGAAAAGGGAAAACACAATTCAAAGGCGTCTGGTGGGACTAGACACAACTGTTGTCCCGCTCCTCTCACAGTTTACAGTCGGGAGTTTAGGCTCGGTTCACTGCAGACCAAAAGAAGTCTGGACATGTTTGAAAGTCCAAACCATCATGTTTGTTTTGTGCGAAGGGGAAAAGCTTTAGGGCGTTGGTCTGACATCACCCAGCCGTGAAATTTACCTCAAGCACAAAGACAATTCTCATTTTCATGGGTTTTCACTTGTGAATTTATTATCATTCCCCTAAGATTTGACTTTGCATTTGACCTTCACGAGTCAGAAGAGCTGGGCAAACCAAAGAAACAAACAACAAGTTCAAGTTCATGTTGTTGTGTGTGCTGTCATTTTGATCGTCAAACCATAATGTTGCAATGACCTTCTTAGAAAGCAACAACCTGCAAAAGTCGATATCATCTTATTTGAAGTTATGCCCAACCTAAACTCATGTAAATGCATATATCTACTCAGCGAATTTAAAATATGTGTGTACATTATACACACAATTTCTCCTATTTGTGTGTTTATCCTAAACGACACTGCCCAGTTAATTTCTATGGTGGATGTAAAAATATTGTTGTTATTTTTGAATAATTAACAAAATCCTAGTCTTAATCAACTCCAAGCCCCAGACCTAAACTTGGTCAGTCCAAAACCAAAGAAAACATCGCCACTATGCCTGCAACCAAAACAATCCTGACTAAACAAAATACAAAAATAGTGTCTCTATTTGACATTTGGACAGTAATGTGGCTCGCTGGCGGTGGAATATTTGTTGTGAGTGCATCAAACTTTCTTTTTTTGAACACACAATGTCAGTGGATTATACAAATCTTGGAAGATTTGCTTTTCTTCTCACTGCAATACACATGTAAGAAACACGGGACACTGTTTGTGTGTTTTTACGCTGGTTTGACGTTTTTGAGAATGAGTTTTTCAGAGAATGAGAGTGAGACAACATCTGTCAGAAGAAACAGATTAACAAACGTCAGAACAGATTAACACATTTTCAGATTAAGTCTACATGGAATTTGAGCATATTTGGGTTTTACTGGTGTGCAATCAGGTTATTGCTAATACTCCGATTCTAAACGATTTTATAGCTAGAAACAACTTAATAAAGGATTGAGTTGGACATAGGGAGATCGCGCAGCTCCTGTGCGATACAAAATAGATGTAGGACAGGGGTGTCAAATCAAATCAATTTATTTTTGTACAGCCCAAAATCACAGTCGTCTCTGACTGTTGTGGGGTGTCAAACTTGAACTGGCATCGGGGTTGTCCTTGAAGGGTCGGTTGTAACTAATATTAACCGTATTACTCTTTGATTTACTACAAATAATAGTTGTATTATTGTATATTTACTGAAGTGACAATTCTGAGTATACATTGCATTAGTCTGATAAATTACTTACTCTTTAGTTTGATCTGTTTTAACCTGATTAAATGATATGTCTGAAACTTTAACACTACTATCAAATTTAAGTAAACCTTATAGGACGTTGAGGGTCGCATGAAATGAGGTGGAGGGCCGCGTCTGGCCCCCAAGCCTTGAGTTTGACACGTGTGATGTAGGATTACCGTAAAGACTTATTATGGAAGCTTTAGGGCACACGCAATGATGCCGTTTCCCCATGAATGATGTAAGTTGTTGGTGTAGGTTTACATGTTGCGTTATATCGTGGTATATGTACGCTTTCTTGTGAGATCGGGCTGGAGATTCGCATGAACAATTTATTCGTACGGGTCGTTTTTGTCAGATTATGTGTCGTAAGATTGTAAAACCTTTACAGCAGCCAAACAACATCTGGCTTCTCTGCCTTGTTAATGGCAACTCTTAAAATGAAAAACAACCCACTTTGTGCAAACTTTTCATTTCATCACATCCACAGAAAGTCAGTATAACCATCTTCTTAACCTCTAATGACTCTCTAGCAGTTTTAAATCCAGTGTTCTTACTTCTAAAAGTGACACCGCTGAGCAAGGTTTAAACTCTCTAGTGTGCACTCGGCTCAAACTTCACCTATGCTCCTGCTGCTTGTGTCTGACTTGCTCCTCACAGCTATAACAAAAGTCCAGGACATAAAATGGGACATATATCATCCACACATCGCCAACACCAGGCTTTTGTTTTCACGCAAACCCAATTTCTCACACTTTCTGCTCCCCGAGACGCCTCTGATCCGCTTTAATGGCCGTAGTTAGAAACAGGCCGTGTTTTTGTTGCCACGGGAGACGCAGGCGCCACCCCCTCCTCCTCCACCAGACTGAGGAATCATGGGTAATCAGACGGATAAGACTTAGAAAAGTACTTGTCCACGCCCGGGTCGCTCCAGACTGTGGGTGGTGTCCTAATCCAAAAATCATTCACCTGCTTGCAATTAAAAAGTCCTCTCACCCACAGCTCAAATTAACTTTATCTTTCAGTAATTGTCCGTGATTCATTTTTGTCTAGTTTCTGGGAACTTCTTGCTCTGGTCTTTGGGGAATAATGTCGTATTGTTGGAGGGAGTTGTTTGTTTTTGCAGAGCTTTTATCTAATGACACGTCCCATTATTATAATCCAGCGATTTTAGGTTCATCTGTTTAAAACCGCAGTGAGGATTAATTTAATGTAATTGACTGTGACAAATGATGATCGGTTAGTTTCTGTCTGGTCGTGCAATAGTTTGTCTGTAACACTTGGACTCGAGTCAGACTTAATTTACTTTTGTCAGTTTTTAATCCTGTTCGAACATTGCTTCTTAATTGAAAATTAAAACAACTAAAAATGCAGTTTACATTTTTTTTTCTATCATGGCAGTGTACAGTGTCACTGGCTCCTACCTCCATTTGGACTTCTACAATGATGTCATGCCAAGTCCCAATCTGCCAAAGGCGCATTGCACATTCAATTTAAAGCAAGGGTCTCAAAGTCAAATGGAGCTGGGGCCGAAATGATCAAAGTCAGAGTTGGTCGAGGGTCACAATTTAAAATACAGGACACACCAATATATTCTAAATAGCATTTCAGGCTATGTAAAGCTTGTCCTCATCCATTGTTTTACATTTTACATCACAAACACAAGGATAAAGTAAATAAAAGTAGTCCAACTGTTCTGTCCTGGAACATTTTGTTCAATTGATGATTGTTGATGGTGGGCCACTAATCAGAAATCATCCTGGGTGCCACACGAAATAATCTGGAGGGCTGCATTTGGCCCTGGGCCACCAGTTTGAGACCCCTGATTTAAAGTGTTTGATCCCTCATTTGCTAAACAATGACACTCATTAGAAATGCATTGCCGCACAATCAGTAAAACAAAATACATTTAATATGAGATTGGGTTCCAGGTAAATTTGCACATGAATATTCAAGCCACAAGGTCAAAGAGGTTAGGAACCCTGGTATAGATATTATTCAATAGCCCTGTGCTATAGTTAATAAAATTGTCGCAGACACTTTCTAAAAGCGTCTGTCAGTAGTGTGATGAAATAATTTCTATTTTTATTAGTTTGCAGAGATATGACATATCAATAATAGCCCAGTAACTAGACTAATAACATTTCACACGCAAAAGATTGCATTTTACAGCTGCAGGACAAAAGAAGACTTCTCAAAGAGGCAGGAATCAATAAAAAATACTTTGAGGAAACACTCTTAAAATCCCATTGAAGTTGATTTTACAATGTGTTAAAGAGAGAGCAGAGGACATTTATCTTTAGAGACTCACTTTATTTTTAAACCAATCTTTTCATAATTATAATAAGTGTAGCTGCTCAACAGCAAATGTAATGCAATGTAACCTCAAAAGTGGCAAACAATGGTGCATTTGAGAATCCTACATCTCAAAATCTACTTTTACTTCCAAAACTGACCCTAAACGCAGCAGAACACGGCTCATATTCACAGAAAACAGAAACAGCACATTGTGTCCATGACTGACGGTGGTTTTTGTGGTTGTTATCTAATCCTGATCAGTATTTAGTCCACAGACTGGTTCTGAACTGGTCTGACTCCGACAGGCCTTCATTAGGTGACACACGTCTTTAACATGTCTGTGGACCTCCTCCTCCGACGCTCACTCATTTGTAAAGATTCCACTCATTTCAGCGGCCTGTCATTTTGTCTTATTATTGTCACAAAAAAGCACTAAAGGGAATATTTGGAGTGTTTCAGACCTTTATTTTTTTTACAGAGGTAATGCTCATGACATCACAGCATTCTGAATGTCAGCAGTGAGTGGCAAAAAAGAACAAGAGCCATTTTTCTCATGTACGAGTCAAAACCACTGAAATAGAAAATATAGCAGCATGGACTTATAATAATTATAAACCAACACACAACTGGTTGTCTATATTCTGGGTCTTGAGCCTTCTGGGCTCCACTCCTCTCTGGCTGAGAGTGAAGAAGAGCAGTGTGATTGGTTTGACACCAGATGTTTGTGATCAGAAACAATCACAAAAATCCATGGTGAATTTTAAACAAAAATGATATTGACCACTGCTACACTGCAGTGAGCTCACCATATGTTTTTGACTATTCTTTACAGGCAACTCAGAACTAACCAGCTAAATAAAAACGTCCTCAAACTGGAGAGGTTAAAACAGTAAACATTGGCTGCAGCTTAAATCCAAAAATAATGTTTGATTTAACATCTTACAGACGTTGCTTTTGTTTAGCTTATGAGCAGCTTTAGCCACACTGTTTACATGTACATTCAGCTGGAACGCTCTGAAGTGGGAACTGGAAATGTTCAACTGGGAAGTATCCAGACTCCAAACGCAGCAACGTACAGAGGAGCAGCGATAGTATCACTAGAACATGGACGCCACAGTGGGAATCTGGCTTCACCGAAAGTGCTGGGTTCAACTCTCAGACTGCACAGACAGCTTTTTTATGAGGAGTTGGGTAAAATCATGTACAATTGGTTTCTCCCCTCGGCTCTACCCATAAGATGCCTCTTCCCAGGAGGGGAGATGCATCTCTTTTTGAAGAGAAGCGTCTCTTCGAAAAAGAGATTAATCTCAGCTGATTGACGAATAAAAATAGGTAAACAGCAAAACTAGAATATTGTTCAAGGTCTCCACAAGTAAAAACAAACCTCAATGTATTTTGGTAAATGCTAGCTTATTGTCAGTTTGTAAAACATTTCAGGCAGCTATATAGCCTATAGCAGGTGATGGATTGCCTGGAAATCCAGGTAATTCTAATATTTCATGAGTTACCATGTTCAGCTCCTAAGTTTCATTGAGTGTGATTGACAGAAGAATTATAAAAATATGGAAAAGCGTGGCGAGAGGAGTGGTGACCAGAACCCAGTCTTTGCAAAGTATTGCAGAAGTGTGCGCTCTAGATCCGGGAAAAGGAAGTGGATCCCCCAGCTGAGAAATTGTATAAAAGCTTTTAAAACAATTTCAAAACATAGACATACGTTCTACTAAAATAGACTTTGCAGCTCAAGGTACTTTATTACTTACTGTGTGAAGCAGCCAGTTTCATTTCACTTTGTGGAACTGCCTGTCATCGCACCATTTGAGTGTGTTTGTTTCAAAATAGACGGGGACTTTTAACCAATTGCTTTGTCCATTAGTCCAGGAAGTTAACATTTCTACAAACTTACAAATGCACAAAATCAAATTTCAAGATAATAATTGACACAAGGTCAAAGGAGGAAAACATATACAGTCTGTAATCTCAGCTCAGGTTGGTTCTGCCCAACACACTGCTTCATTTCTGTTTGATGATTGGCTGATTGTACTTCCTTGTTTTTGGGGAACTGTCTGCATTTCTGCGATACCTGACCTAGTAGCTGGAGGGAAAAGAAATTGAGTAGAGGCCCTGGCTACATTACTTATTCTACAGGCTCACATTTACATCTGTGTGGTTTTAAACAATAGCTCTGTTATTACATCAAATAGCAACGGGATTATAGAAATGTTCCTCCCGTTAAATTTACATGAGATTGCACTGTCCAGTTCCATTTTAAATACACAGAAAATAGAACTTGTCAAAACTACACAAACACAATCCGAGTCATTTCTCAGCTCATGTCACAAACCGGTCTGTCCACTCAGCTCGCGGTCTGAGTGCATTGTATTCTTCTGTTTTCGTACATGGGTCGCGTGTGGCCAGCCTCCTTCTCTTCAGACGGAGCGGGACAGAAATAGGTGCTGCGCAGAAAACAGTGGGTTGGTTTCTCAGTAAAGAGTCGGCTCTCGGTCCAGGGCTGTGTTTGAGTTGGACCGGACTGTGGGATTTGTGTCTCTGAGGTCAAAATCATGCACACAACTGTAACTGAGCAGGTATGAGAAAGAGAAAGAAAGAGAGAGACAGGATTTGGACTTGGGGTTTTGGACTGAGGCTGAAATGGGTAAATTCCATTGTCAGAAACATAACGAGTCAGCAATAATGTTTGAAATAAGTCAATCATCAAACTATTATTTCTAATACTTTTCACAATGCAGTACCTGGGTCTAGTAAGACAGCTTTTCACATTCCCTTTGATAGATTTGGAGTTATTTTTAGCAAATTTCTTCCCCTTGATTTAACGGCTCAGTAAATGTCTGAAATTACAAAATGGGTACGTTTAAGTCTGGGGCTTGGAGTTGGTTAAGATTAGGTTTCGGTAAAGGTGCCATACTTGATTTTTGCTTCCTTAGAAACGTAAGTAAACAAAATTTATACATTTTAAGTTTCTCGCATCAGTATGAATGTTTAGCTCACTTACCAAACAGGAACAGACCATATTTGCAGATTTTGGTGACATTATTAAACATAGACAGGGCCTTGTGGACCAACTTTAACATGAATAGATACATAAACAAGAGATTTGTGCTAGGGCGAATTTGATTTGCAGTTATTTTGTTGTTAACAATGGGGTATAGAGGGATTTTGGAAACAAGTCAAAAAGCACCGTCAGCTAATGACAAGAGGTTATCACTGTGCGAAAACAAAAGTTCTCCTGTTAAATCAACTTTTGTGAATAAATTTGACCCTTGGACCCTTAAAAGTTACATTCAGGTGAGTGAAAAAACTTCAGGAGACAGACTTCTGGGACAGCAACATGGATCATATATCGGTCGATGTCACTTTTCGCTCTACTGCACATGTCGCCTGCAGAAAGAGACACTGTCCATCTAGTTGGCTTGCTCAGTGTCATTAAGGACCAACACTTTGAACATGTGAAGATTACTAAGTAAGTAATTTTTATTTAACATGTGTCTTTGAAAATATTACAATATTGAGATTTGAATGTAATAAATAAAAAAGTGATGCTTCTGTTAATTCTTCAGTATTAATAAGTTACAGTTATTCTGATTAAATACTTGAAGAAGTTAAAGGACACATTTCTGTCCATGTGTTTTGTCTGTGTGATAGAAGGCATGAGGACTCAGAAGCGTTGGATTCTTTGAAAGCCTTCAGCAGACCATCATTAGTCAGGGGAACTTCCACACTCACTGCATTTTGAACACTTTAAACACATGTCTGCTGAAGCTAACAATTTAACAAAGCACTGACCCTACTCTGAGTTCCTCCATTGAATTTTTTTTATCTTAATGATCAACTAAAGAAGATCCATGGTGTTTCTGTGTTTTGTTTAGATCATTGTGTTATATTTTGTCCTATTTAAATTGATTATTTATTTTTTCTATCACTTGTTCTTAGCAAGGGTAGCGAGTGCAGCCGGAGCCTATTCTAGTCATTATGGGCCTTAGGCGGGAAATAGCCAACAAGGTGGCCAACTTGTCGCAAGGTTAGAGACAAAACACTCTCTCATTGACTTACCTGGGATTCAAACCCACAAACCCCTGGTCTCTAACCACTCTGCTACCATGCACCCTAAAGCAAACTAAAACAACTGGAGTGTAGTAGTACTTCAGACCAGTCTTGTCATAAGCGATTTTTAAGGTCTTGGTCTTGCTACGGACTTGAGCACACTTGGACTCGGTCTTGTCTTGGTCTCGATCATTTATTTGCCTTGGTCTTGGACTAGGTCTTGTCTTGGACACCGAGAGTACATTTAATTACTTCCACATTCTTAGTCTTGATTAGTGTGGTCTTGACTACTAACCTGGACTTAAAAAAAGAGAGAAAAAAAAAGTCTTCTTAGTTATGTGTAAAAAATTTCCAAACAATTTTGCCCTTTTACAATTCATCACCCTCTGAGGGGCCAGAATTTACAAAAGAATATTTAGTTTGGTTCTAAACTTAGACTGCATTTGGTCCAGCTCTGGCTGCTCTGTTGGAGCGATTCTCTCATAGATATCTCACCCAATGGACTTGTAGTGCTGTTGCTGTCACCATCTTTGATCACAACACTTACAAGATAAGTCTTCTTGTAGTAATAGTTTCTTTGTGAAGAAAAAAGAACCACATCTGAGAATTGGTGAATTTTTAATTCAAATGAAAGAATTTGACGCACCAGACTGTACGGCCTGACCTCCTCTCGCACTTTAAAGCAGAACTAACATTTTTACCTGCGAATGTCTTTGTAAGTTCTGGTTGATGGTTACTTGTATTTTGGGCTATTTGAAGCATGTGTAGGCTCGCTCAGTTGTCTTCCGTATTCGGTAGCTCCTTCGCCTCTTTTTTATTTAGCAGTGCAAATGTGCTTAGATATGTTCGCTGTCTTGTTTCAATTTTTAATGCAAAAATCAAAACATTTATAAATGTTTTGCGTTTCGATTCAGCTGGCTAGTTTAATTACACAAGAGAGCTGCAGGGGGAGAACTTCCGCTGAAGTTTAGTTCTACTTTCAAGCTAAGTCCCGTCTTTTTCTCGCTCTTTAGCACATGGTTATATCCACATGCATCAGTTTTTTGACAGAAATTACAATTTAAAACATCTTTTTTTATAATCAAAGTGCAAAAGCAAGTAAAACTGGAGAGGACCACCCGACCTTGGCCAATCACAGCAGTACTTTTGACTCTTGATGAGAACTAAAACATTACATTATTCATGTCAGACAACACGCAGCAATCTGATTTTGCATTTACAAAATAAACTGCTCATTTTTCCCATCTTTACAGATAAACTCAGCTGCCTCACCTCAGTCTGTGGACATTTTTGTGGAGGATGTTTCAGGCTTTTCCAGACTTCTCCTCAGCTCAAAGTGACTCAGGACCATTAATGAGAACGAAAGAAAGAGGCCAGATATTCAGACAGAAATGTGTGGGTCCATCATATGACTTTGCAGTCTGCAGTTTAACGTGTGCAGAGCTAAATGACTGGAAATGATGAATGTATTTTCTGTGGAGCGACAGAAATAAACTACTAAATGACTTTCATGTGGAGAGAGGCATGACTCAGGTACTTCTGTTTAAATTTTGGTTTCATTTTCATTTAAGAAGAAAAGTAATTAGTCTGAATCAGATGCCAAAAAGATGTTGAGAGGTAAATACATTTCTTTAACCTACCGTACTTTCTGGGTCTTTATGCACAATTGTTTAAGATTTACAACAAAATGTAAAAAGTTACGTGTGTTTTATAAAGAAAGCCTCTCGTTTGGGCCTCTGTGCGGCCCAGCTGCAGCGACACACACACACACACCCAGCTCAGACCTGTTGGCACAAAACAAATACATAAATTAGCTGCGTTGATGCATGTGCTACAGTGTCTGAAGCTTCAGACACAAGTGGCGGCAATAACCATTCAAAACCACCTCAGACTTGTACCTGTTGTTGTATCCTGGGCAAAGACCTTGGTTTTTCTTCTTGTATCATGGTAAAATATTTGTATTTTATTAGCTCACAGCGGCGTTATTTTTCAACAATTTGCGGTCGTAATGGGTGAGTAATATAATAATTTTGTCTTAAATAATGAAAGGCGTTCCTCGTTCATCATTGTTAACAAAATAGCGCCGACAAATGAGACCGTTAACTACTGTACTTTTTTTTTTTTTACTTTATTATAAAAAAACAGTACAACGATATGACAACACAACACATAGTAGAGACAGGTAACAAACAAAGTGACAAACAGGGTATGATCTAAAATAAGAGAGACAAGTAAATGAAGGAAAGACAAAGTTGAGTTTGTTTGTGTGTGTTTAGATGTAAGTGCGTAGTACGTGTGCTATTTCAACAAATATGAGAATGTATTCTATGCATGGGAGGGTTGGTACTTGATTGGGTGATGGCAACTGAATAAATGAGCTTTGTTTTATCAATGCGGTGTTTAAGTGACACTGTAACTCTAGGTGGCATTGGTTTTGGCCATTTGTCAGTTTTATAATGTAAAATATCACAATCAAGAGATGAGTCATGCCATTACACATCCACACTACTACAACTACTGTACTTTATTTAAATTGTAGTAGAAGAAACTACGGGTGCCGGCAGGGTCATTTCCTGGAGCGGCGGCGCGATGGAAACAAACAAAACCGAATCACTGCGCATTGTAAAGCGCCGCCGTGCACCGCCCCGAGCCCGGTGTGTGCATTCATAAAAATTAACGGATGCGCCCAATTTGCCGCAGAGGATCCCGGTGTGCGCTGGCCTTATCTATAATAATAAAGAATTATTGTATTTCTGAGTTATTCTTGATTAAAAAAGCAATGGACATGATGTTCATTTGTTGATGTTTACATTTGGTGTTTTGGTTCACAAGAGAATTATCCAATCAGAAAGCAGAATGAGCCTCACATGACTTTCTTGTTTGGGTTGACAGTTTGGTTTCTTAAAGCCTGAAGCTGATTTTGAACCATGAGTCAGGAACATGTTTGAGTTTGAACTGATGTTGCACCAAATACACAGACACAACTGTCTGTGATTGGATCATGCACTTGTTTCCACACAGTTCTCATTAGGCTCCACCCACATGATGTGGAAATGCTGTTCTTGGAAACAAATCATGACAAAGAGTCAGGTGTCTGAAAAAGTGGCTTTCTGGTTAATACTCATGATTCATAGCAAAACTTTTTCCTAATTGGCCTGTAGTTTCTTTTCTTTTTGTGTTTTTTTTTTCACACTCTGGCAACCCAAGTTCATTTGTGTTTGTAATACCTTCTTTATACCACTAGTTGTGCATCTTATGGTCTCTTTAAGTAGACTTCTTTGACCTCTGTTGATTTTAAAAGTTTCCGCATATCTAATGAGTCGGTTTTGCTATCACAAGAGCGCTGCGTACTGTGGCTACATGCTAAATGTGGCTAACACTGACCTATGATGCCAGGCTTATCACCTTGCTTTAGGTATTTTAACAGAACTCTGATAAAGTTTAATACAGGATCTCGTGGGATTTTACTTTAAATACTGGGCTAATGGCTGGTCCCAAGTGGCGCCGTTACCCAAACACTTAGCTTAGCATTAGCATGTTACTTGCCCAATGTGTAACAAGTCAATTGACGCTGCAACCAGATGGCAGATGTTAGGGGTGAGCGATGCGCATAAGGAATTTACAGGAGGGGTGAGTCAGGGCTACTTGTGGCCATCTTGATGATAAGTACGTATTTTTTGGATTGAATGGGGAGGAGAGGTTGAGTTTTTTTTAGTTTTTCTTTGCCGCAAAGTAAGACCTAAGGACAGGGGAAGCTCTGAACAATTATCCATTTGCTTGTTTACTGATAATCTGCTTTGACCTGCTTTACCAGTCACTGTTTCTTATTTTCTGTCTTACTGTGTGGTTTTGACCAATGATTGTTTACTACCATTGATGTTTGCTAAATTATCCATCTTGGGAAGTCCTCAGAGACGACTGTTGTTGTGATTTAGAGCTATACAAAAATAAATTAATTTGGCATATTCAAACATACGTAATCTTATCTCCAATAAACAGAATAAATTGTTGCACTTTCCTTTGCCTTCTTCATGTTAAAACCCGTTATAATGATCGATTAGTTCTACTGGGGGAGTAACGGTACGCTAAAATCATATTTGGTATGTAATATTTTTCCGCAATGATTCTTACATGAGCACAGTCATGTAAATCGATCAGAAGTATTCACGCAGCACCAAGTAAGTAGTGTGGATGAATAATAGTCCAAGGAAGAAGTTATAAAAACCCTAAACTATAGAGGGATTTTTTGTTTATCAACACGGGCGATGCGCGCGCACCCCGCCTGTAGAAAGAGCCTCCGCACATACACACAACAGTGGAAACAAGTCAAAAAAGCTCCGTTGTCAGCCAACGTCAAGAGTTTATCACTTTGCGAAACAAAAGGCATGCTGCTAAGCTAACATTTATGGATGAACTTTGATCCTACGACCCTTAGAAGTTACTTTAAGGTAAGTGAGAAAACGGCGAGAAAAACGCTGACTCAAGCTTTAGGGACAGACGTCTATCAGACCGGTTCATACCTGATGAAAGCAGCTAGCTGTCGTCCCGTTTCGTTGTTTAATTCGAACAAGTTTCCCAATGTAAACAAATGGGGAGGCGCGCTTTCTGCAGGACGCAAGCGCAGTAGGGCGGAGAGTGACGTCGACCCAAAATCCCTCTATAGCACTGCATCGTTAATAGTGTCCGTGTAGAAACTTGCTTGCCTCACCAGCCAGTCCCTACACACTTTGACAGACACTTTACAAAGACATGAGGGTCTGGGATCAGAGCGCCGGGGTTCAATTTTGAGGGTGGGCTTTCCGAGTGCAGAGTTAAACAATCACAGAAAACCCAGAAATTCCACAGAAACAGCAACGAGCTAAACCAGATGTTATTAAGGATTTTTTCAATGGAGCATTGACCCGTGTGAAGCCTCTCAACGCAGTTTGCTGCTCCGGTTTGATTGATATGTTGCCAATTGTTCGTCACCGAAGCTAGACTCAAAAAAAAAAAAAAAAAAAAAAAAAAAGATCTATCAGCTACGTCCGCCATCTTGAATGTTTTGAAACGGTTAGAAAAAAGTTTTGAAATTGCGGCACGGAGGGGGGCGGCTGTTTGCACCAAACCGAGCGTCCTGTACCGAAACTTTTCATTACAACCATGTCTACCGTTACATTGTTTATTGGGCAATGCTTTTATTTCAGATTGTAGATGGTTCTTAACAAATAATCAACCAATCTTGCCTGAAGTGAATCTGGATTATTTATGGACTTAAAAACAGTGCAGAAGATGTCACAAGACGTCAGAGATCTACCTATGACATCACTAATTCCTGAACAACCAGAACAGCATTTTCTGAGGCCAAGACAGAAAAGAATAGTATTTCTTTCACTATGTTCATCTTGTCTTCACTAGTAGCTATTAGCAGTAACCGATTTCTTCTATTCCGACTACTTTTTAGTGAGCTGTATTTACCTTTTTGACATGTTTCGGCTGCTAGCTGAAGATGACTCGTAGCTAGCAGCCGAAACATGTCAAAAAGTAAATACAACTCACAAAAAAAGTGTGTTTTTGATGAGGAAGCAATGTGATAAAATGTGTAAAATGTTTAATAAAATCATATTGTATTGATCTTTAGAGAAATGAAATGCCTAGTTGCCAACTAAGCCTCAACACTATTATGTTAGGTAGTATGACATGTAGTTGGAAACTTTGACAATTTCCTAAAATAGTCACCGCAGCTTCGGAAACAATAATAGTAGTTAAGTAAGTCATAATAGTTGCAGCAGTAATGGTACCTTTAGAATGAACCTTATCTTCAACTTTCGCTGTATCAAGGTATTCTGCCAAAGTCATTCATTCATTACAGCCTATTCAAAGTCCTGGAGCAGAGCCACCATCAGAAACACAGCGCTTTATCGGGCCCGGTCCACGCTCCATCTGCAAACTTAAATCTGGAGAAATGAGCCTGCTCTTTGAATAATGATTCACGCAGAAATCACAAGCAGGAGAATCAGATAAGAGCAGTGTGTAAGTGCGAGGTTTGGACAGGACTGCGCCGAAGCCAAGTTTAAATTCACAGCTCGGAGCGGGTTTTTTCCCACAGACAAATCCAAAATGTGCAGAGAGGACGCCAACGTTCAGGGGCTGAGAGGAGAGGAGTTCAGTCAGGTCACACAATTACTGAAGGACAAATACATTTAAACTAGGCCTGTCAAGCGATTAAAAATCGTAATCAATTAATCGCATAATTGTCTTGAGTTAACTTGCGATTAATCACATTTAATTGAATGTTTTATTTTATATATTTTTAGAAGTATTTTGCATTCTAATAACATATTTAGCTTTCATTCCTGTTTATTAAGTCTTTAATTGTAGAATGTATTATTCTCTTGAAGTGTAAAATAATGTTTGTAGGTTTTCCCAAAACATTAGGCCAAACGTGCTATTGAAATGTCTCACTCATTCGAAGCATTTATGAGCACACTGCTCTATCACAATAAATCGCTTTATGGAGATTATGAGGCTTTTATTGTGTAGGATTCAAAGGAAGTATTAGTTAGAACTTATGAATCTTTACCAGAGCCAAACGTAGAACTTCAAAGTTTTTGCTGGAGTTTTGAAAGACTATTCTGGATATTGGATATTTTCAACAACTTGAATGTACAAACATCACATTTAATGACCGCGGGCCATGACTTTATCAAGACACGGAAAGATTGAAACACATACAGAGCTTTGAGGAACAGCCTCCTCATCAGCTGATCGAGCTGAAGTAAACAAACACATCCTCGCTCAGACAGTTGTGCGATCGGGTTGAAACGTTACCAAAGTCTATGAACCTCGTGTCATTGGAGCGCTTTAATGGTGAAAAATTTGCGTTAACGCAATGAAACTGACAGCCCTAATTTAAAGATGTTCTTGAGAGCTTGAGGCATCTTATGTGTTCTTCATGTCAATAATTGAGTTAGAGCTCCATGTACTAACTGCAGAAAGGATTGCAAAAGAGGAGAAACAAGTCTAGCAAAGCCCAATACACTGACGCAAATCTGCATTTGTGATTAATGCAGTAGGTCGCACTCATGTTGTAGAATGTGATGAGATTTATACGGCCAAAGGCTGGGCAAAATTCAGTTTCAATAATCACACACAGAGAGTGAATTTGTGCTTTTGTTACAATAGCTCTCTGTAGCAGGCACATAAAACGCAGGACAGCGCTATAGGGTAAGGTTACTGTCAATTAAGATGTGCGTCCTAAAAGAAAATGCATGAATATTTTCCTGTAAATTCATAATGAAAATAATTTTGTAAATATATATACAAACTCAACGGCACCATGTTCTATTTTCTACCTCGGACTTTGGAATTCTCACCCGGATACTCAGACAAACATTCAAATTGGAGGGCTATTCATGTGGGAATTTACTAGTCGGAACTTAGACGATCCGAGTACCACTGGAACGGACCATAATTACAAACTGTCTCAGAACTCAACCTTTGTGTCACAGAACAGTTTGGGATTGGCACGTTTTTTTTGAAGCTCAGAGAAACAGATTTAATGAACAGCTACACATCTTGCAGCTTTTCAAGAGTTCTCTTTGACAAAAGCAGCATTAGTTATTGGTGAGTTTGTTTTGGAGCTCACCAATAATAGTGTTATGACCCAGCTGTAGTATCCATTTGGCTCTGATAAATATCTATTGGACTAAGTTGATTATACCAGGTCAAAGGGTACGCTGCGACTCTGAACTCGTCTCACCACGGATGAATTCATAATGACTTTCTGCACATTTATGAGCGTTACCTTTAATGAAGACAAAGTGATGGGAACGTGAACAGAGGAGATGCAGATGTGCTTAAACCCTGGATCCTGATTCATTTTGGGTTTGTGAACAGGCTGTTGAAGTGTGCGGAGCTTTATCTTGATTCTTTTCTGTTATATAAGACTTAAATCATGGTGAGGTGGCCCCGGGGACCTGGAGCTGTGAGTGCAAATGTGGAGGAATGCTGCTTATGTTTAATGGACACACTCCCAGAAAGTCCCTGAGTGTAAAGTAAAAACCCCCAACACAACTGTCTGGCCTCCGGGAAAGAGTTCACAACAGAAACATGAGAGAAGGACATAGACTAATCCTTCAGTACTGCTGATCAAACTCTATAGCTACAACTACACGTGCTGCATGTGAGTGTAATTCTAACACCGGGCTCACACTGCCTCCAGAACCAGATCCAGGTCCATTCGTAAGACACTGAGAACCGAGTATATTTACGAACACTGCGACATCGCAAGATTGCAAGTTCTCGAGGGTTTGCGTTCAACTTGGAAGTTTACACAATCACACATATCTAAATACTGGTAAACAAAGAACATTGCACAGAGTTTTGAGCTTTTTTCAGGCAGGTAATTTTCTGTTTGATTTATCTGCACACAATGGATACACACAGAAAGTATATTTATATTTATGTGTTATATGGCCGTGTATATGTCTAATTTTACGTATTTGCATTATTAGTAATAGCATGATTTTTATTTTGAAAAACACCTGCACTCGCTTCACTTCCTGTTTGTCACGAGTTGTTTTCACAACTTCACCAAAAAGGGCTCCGGAGCGCTCCGGTGGTCCAGGAAAGAAAAAAATGGACGACTGTAGCACATCATGCAGCTCTCTGGACCAGAGGGATTGCTTTGTTAGGGCCTTTCATTCATTTTCACGAAACGGAAAGCCTGGTGTAATTTACTTCTATTTAGCTGTGTAACTTAAAGGACCTCAGATTTTTTTCTCTGATGTGGTTCAAGCATGTCACTTTGCGTGGCTTAAGTCTTTGAGACCATTCTCACATTTTAGCACCCAAAGGCCTCTTCTTTAACTTTTTTGGCAAAACAAAAATAAGCTTTTTTTATTTTATTAGTTTATTTTTAGTGAACCCTATTAACTAAATGTACCCTACTTATTATGGAAGAATTTCCTAATTTTTTTTCCACAGAAAAATTGACCTTTGTTTTGATTCAGGTCAATGTGGCTCATTTGCTGCAGACCTCTGTTTTAGGTTAA
The DNA here is from genome assembly GCA_038363315.1 of Mugilogobius chulae. NCBI lineage: Eukaryota > Metazoa > Chordata > Actinopteri > Gobiiformes > Gobiidae > Mugilogobius > Mugilogobius chulae. Next base: position 19,801 of record JBBPFD010000325.1, read on the forward strand.
ATCAAATCAATTTCAGAAAGAAAGCAACTCATACAAGGAGATAAACCCTGAAACTAAAATTTTAAGACATTCCTTAAAACTTGCTAACAACTCTTCTGTCCATGTGTAACACAGTCTCACTAGAGGGCGTACATTTACCACGACACAAAACTGTGTATTTTGAGCACGAGTTCACAGCTGTTTTTAATACTTATGTTACGCTGTGCATTTAGCACGATATGAAAAAGAGTAAAAATGAAACGAGATTTCACAGCGTAAAAAAAAAACACGAGTTTTTGTTGCAGCCACGTGGGGACGTTTTCTTCAAGTGACACGGGTAAGTTTAAGCTTCAAGTTACTAAAATGTGTAAGATTAGGTCTGGGGCTTGGGGCAGGTTAAGATTAGAATCAGGATTTCATTAATATTCATAAATAAGAACATTGTGACATCACAACATTTTACAGACCAAAGTAGCTAAATGAATATGATATAAAATGTTTAAAAAAGTTTATTATTGTAGTACAGAAGGTTAATGAGTTTATTCACTTTTAAATTTGTATATGACAAAGTACAATGTTATTAAAACGTCTTATGTATGAAAGATTCCTGTGACCTTCATGCTCATGGCATGGCATTCCTTTCATGCTTTTTGCTATTAAATATGTTTTGTTTTATCAAGTCAAGTCTCAAGTCATCAAATAGTTTCTCAAGTCTGTCTCAAGACCAAATCAGGACTTGCAGGTCCGCACCTCTGTCAAAGCGTAACTTCCAAAATGCTGTATTTATCTTTCAAGTGTTAAAACATGTTGAAACAGACGGTGGAAGAGAAACAGAGTAAAAAACAGAAGGCATTAGTGTGAGTGAAAGTGAATAAGAGAAGTGGTGTGATGTGTTCAAACTTCCCTCATTCTCCTCGTCTGTGAACCGTAAAGTCTCTGATAAACATCTCACCAGTGCCTCACGCTCCGTCTGTATCAATCTGTTCACCGGCAGCTCACAAACTGGTATCACAGGAGCTCACGTTACACCAGAAACTCAACTACTGTTAGCTTTAGCTCTGGCTACCTTTACTTCCCTTGCATATGTTAGCTTTAGCTTCCTGTGAACTATCAACTCTCTAATAAACATTAAGTTGTCACTGTGTCAATCTGTTCATCAGCAGCTCACAAACTGGTATCACACAGGTTTACGTTACATCAGAAAGTCTGTTAGTTTTAGCTCCAGGTAGCTTTAGCTCTTCAGCTTATTACAGTTTTTTTCAATCGCTTTGGCTCCAAAGTCAAGATAATTGAACACACTTCAAAACTTAACATCCAGGATTCAAAACACATTCTACCTTTGCTACAACAGTAACACCATGTCTGTCTTCACTCTTTTTGCTAAACTCCTCACACAGTGTTTTGCAAAACCTTACACACAATTAGCCTTCTTTAACTCTTCGGTCACTGCTGTTAAACTATGTTTTTATAACCAACACTTTTGCTCCAAAGGGATGTTTTCTTGGTTCAATCACCTGAACAATGTACTCCTGTGCTGTGACTCTTCTGACAAATAAATCTGGCCCATGAACACAACTCCATTAGGACAAATAGAGTTACTTTTGTTTTAGAGCATCAAACCAGACAAGAAGAAGTGTGAGGAAGAGGACATGAAGACAGAGACAAAAGTGTGAGGATGTGAGGAGGAAGAGGACATGGAGACAGAAGTGTGAGGATGTGAGGAGGAAGAGGACATGAGACAGGACAGATGATTTAGCCCAGTAGTTCTCAACCTGGGGGTCGAGACCCCCATGGGGGTCGCGGAAGGATTTCTGGGGGTCCCCTAGTGATATATGAAATTTAATATTGACATCCTAAACATGGTTTGACACTCTTCAAATGCAGTGATAGACATAAATTCATATTTTCTGGCCTACAGAAAAAGGTACCCAGACTTATGGCTTCAAAATAAAAACAAACATAAGACATTACCACTTTGCAGGTCGCTTACATTTTGTGCTTGGGGCCACGAATGCCTACGGTTGTTGTTTTGGGGGTCGCGACTGAAATAGGTTGAGAACCACTGATTTAGCCCAATGTTAGACACTTCACTGTGGCCAAGATTAGACAGGAACACACTTTTAGCTCGTCAAAGAATTTACTTTACATTGTCAGTAAATCATGTGCTTGTTTCACAATTCTGAATATTTTTGTTTCACAATCTCCTTAATTTCCAAAATATTCTGAAAAATAAATTGATATCATGTAGAAATAAATTCCAAGCAGTGTTTAGCTGGTTAAGGTGAAAGTGAATCCATGTGTTGCTTTTGTTTCATGTTCAAACAAATAAGTGTAGTTTTTACATGACAGTGAAATGTTTTACACAAACAGTGCAGTTAAGAGATGAGTGTTTATCATTTTGACCACAAAGTGTTATTTTCACAAAGGTGTCAGGAGTTTTGCACAAAAAGTGTACATGTGCAATCATTCTAAAATGTTTAGACGAATGAGTGATAAATCTGACTGAATATGTAGAGGTTTTGCCATATTTATCACAATTTCCAAAAAATGTGCCAAAGCGATTAAAAAAAACTGTAATTAGTGTGGTCTTGACTAGTAGGCCTACACTACTGAGACAAAGACTTTTCTGAGACCACAGAGTCCCGAGACTAAGACAAGACCAAACAGAGGGTCAAGATTGAGACCAAGATTTTTGTGTGGCCATACCTGCTTGTCAAAGCCTAATCCCGTCAGATTTCAGAAGCTAAGCTAGAAAGGGCCTGGTTAGTACTTGGATGGGAGACTGTTAGAACACAGGAGCCACAGTGGAAACAGAGTGGACTGTTGTTGTTCCTGGCAAGACCTTAACTCATATTGTCTCAGTGTCAGTGTACACTTGGTGAGTGGATCCCTGGTTGTAAAAGCACTTTGAGTGCCTTGTAAGGTGGAAAAACACTTATAAATAGAGACAATTTAAAATTCGAGACGGAGCCGACAAAGACCAAATCAAGACCATCTTTGTATTTTTTACAGTTATCAGTGTCTACATGATCTTATTGTGTTGTGCTTATTGTAAATTGTGCCTGGAAAGCGGATATTTACCACGACATTACAGGACATGTTAATTACGTATGATTAGCACGAGTTCACGGATGTTTTGCATAATTCTGGTACCTGTCACAGTCCCGTTCATTTTCTATGATTTCTATTCTGATCTAAATCTTAACCTGCCCAAGCCCCAGACCTAAACTTACCCATTTTAGTAACTTGATGTCTAAACTTACCCGTTAAACCGAAAGGAAACGTCCCCACATGACTTCAAACAATACCGTGTGTTTTTTACACTGTAAAATCTTGTGTCATTTTATGCTTTTTCATATCGTGCTAAATGTACGGGGAACATAAAGTACACAAAAAAGGCCTGAAATTGTGCTCATAATACATTGTTTTTCTTGAGAGACTGTGTTGGCTTGGAACAAGTCACTGCCCTGGAGTTTAGCAGAACATGGTGGTAATAAAATGTAATCTCGATGTCTGCCCCACATGCACAAACCTCTTCTGTGTGGAGGTTTCTAAAGTCTAAATAGTCCATTATTCTGCTTAAACTGGCCAAAATTTGACCATTGAAGCCACCATGTTCAAACGCGCGCTGTGATTGGCCCTGATTATGATCTCCTCTAATCTAATATGGTAAATGTTGCACTTTGTGAAAAAATTAGACCACTGTGTACTGTCTAAATTGAATAATAAAGTATTTTAATTCTAATAAGCTGAATGATACTCTGATTGGCTGAGCTTGGGTGGTCCCCTCCGGTTTCACTTTGTTGGTTGTAAAAAGTGCTTTTTAAGCCATAATTGCAACCAAGATGAATGCATGTTAACATTAAGCATGTGTCAAAAGATTTAGAAAAGGATGTTGTCAGATTTAAAACCTAAAACGTGTTTGCAGTCTAAAAATCAGCCACTCCACCTTTAACCCAGTGGCACATAATGTCGGTCAAAGTAGCATTTTTTTAACGTTTATTTTACCAGTAAGACCCTTGACACAAATTTCTTTTTCACGTAAAGTCATGAAATCAGTTTGAAAGATGGAATATAGCCGAGGTAAAAATTATAGTTTAAATCCCAGAATCAAGCAATTTAAAAGCTTGTGTTGAAATAGATTTTTTGCAGTGCAGCTCACAGACTGGTATCACAGGGGCTCACGTTACATCAGAAACTTGCTGTTAGCTTAGCTCCGATGCTGCGCTGCCATTGGCTCCTTCTGTTAACCTTTTCACACGTCAAAACTGCAGCCGAGTCCAGTTCGACCTGCACAACAACATCCGAGGTCAGCGCGTGTTCAGCGCTAAAGGCAGTGATGGATGACTGTTTTTGAGAGAATGTGCAAAAAGACTGGGGTGTAATAAACATTGTGCTGGTGAAGAGATTTAGAGGCATACTGAGCAAAATGTACTTTTTGGAGTTTTTAAAAGATGCCTAGTCAACTACATTTAATCATCAAAAACACAGCTGAAGTTTTGTCTTTTCCTTCGGAGCCTGTCGCTGTTTTGAGCCCTGAGATGTTCTGCAGTTATTCAGTCGGTAAATCATCCTCATGTACATTTCTACACCTGCAGAATATCAGACAAAATCACTTTTCCCTTTTCTTTGCAACGAGTAGCTGGAGCTGTAACTCAACTTCTGGTGTGGAAAACACAAGCTTGCCATGTGTGCTTTACTGCACTCAAAAAAAAAAAAAAAAAACTCCGATGCAAAGGATTCAAGGCGGGGTGCTCAGGAGCATATTTGAGGGACAATGACCCCCCTGAAAATTATTTCTGTATTCTGAAAATTATTTATACTTAAAAGTATTTTTAAGCTCATAGGTAAGTGATCAAAACATGTAATGTGCCTTCTGGATGGAACTCAACAATGTTCGCTCACTTACAGACGTAATTCTAATCTGTCATCATGATGGACAAGGTCCCAAAAAATCCGCCATGAATTTTTATCTGTCTTAATTTTGTTCAGTTGGTTTATCCCTTGATTGGTTTATTTCTTGCACACCACCCACAAAAGTGTACGCCAAGTAACCCTCTTGATACCCTCATAATATGCTTTATACTCTGACTGCATGCTGGTGACTTCTGTTACCACTTGTAGTTCCAGTGAATGTCAATAGGTGGCACTGCAGTCTGCATAGACCATGCTAGGGCATGCTTGGAGATTCCAAAATGGCTTCTCTCACCAGAAAGTGGTAAGCTCCAACAAATGATGAAAATTATCTATGATACCAATGTTTTTTGTTACAATAAACTCATTGCACACATTGCACATTTGAGAAAGATGCAGGATATATTTGAGTAAAATCTAATTTGATACATTGCCTACATGGGTTTTATATTTCACACAAAAGTGCTCACATGCACACAGTTGTACTTTAGTGCATTTTCTGTCTGTTACTAAACTGTACAGTATCATTTAGAGGACTAATACCGTGCACTCTTATGTTTACTTTATGTACAAATTATTGGTTTTCCTTGCACTATATTTTTTTGTATTTTTTGCAGGTCTGCTGCCATATTTACCGTTTAATACCTGAGGATATTAGACAATAAATATGGTTGGAGAAGGTTGTAATAAAAATTCATAGTAACTAATTCATGTTAGTTCTGTAAATGCATATTGGTAACCTTAGTGTACGCCATAATCTCCCCTCAGGTATTCGTAACTGCATTGTGTACAACTTTTTTCTCACCATGTTCACCTTATTTCATTTCATTTAGTTGACAGAAGATACATACTATATTGTTTTTCAGCCTTACTTGGGTAAAGTGATAGTGACGACCTCAGCACGGACAGGAATAGTGATGTGTTTTGCTGACTGGCACTTTTCCCATGATGCTTTGTGGCTCTGGACTTCTTGGACAGAGGAAAAAACAGAAGTGAGAGTGGACAGATGTTTCAGGATTGAGTCTGTCAGCACAAAACGACTCAACTGTCACTCAGCGTAAAAGCCTCATAAACAACATTCACGCTTTATGTGTTTGAATCAAATATTTTTTATTATTATATTATGTTTATTTAATGTTAGAGATCTGTTTGAAAAGGGTCTAAATTGGTGTGTCTTTACCATGGCGTTGATGTGCGTTAGTAATGTTGTTTCACACATCATTTCAGGAGCTTAATAAATAATAAAAATAGGTTTATTTACTTTGAACGAGCTTGTATGGCCCCAATATGGATTGATATTTGTCCTGGAGGAGGCCAACCCATGTTTGTTCTATAAAAACGTGGTTAGCTGTATTTGTTCACATTTTGGCACAGGTGTCAAACTTGAGGCCCGGGGACCAGATGCCGCCCTCCACCTCATTTCATGCGGCCCTCAGGTCTTATAAGGTTTACTTTAATTTTATTTAAGTGCCAGAAGTAATCTGTATGTCTTGATTTAATTAAACTATTGGTCTGAAACTTAAAGAGTAAGTAATTTTTCAGACTAATGCAGATGTGCAGGTATATCCAGATGTTGTCACTTCTATAAATATACAATAATCAAATACAACTATTAGTTGTAGTATGTCAAAGATTAGTAAGGCTAATTTCAGTTACAACCAGCCTTTGGAGGACAACCCCGATGCCAATGTGACCCTTTGTCAAAATGAGACAATACATTTATGCATTATGGCATAAAATGTATTTAAACCCATTTACAATTTCCCATGGTATGGCTTTAACTTTCTAATAACAGCAAAGTGTGTAGTTGACTTTTCACCTCCGGAAAGTTACACAGCGTACCTTTAAGAGCCGCCGTCACAAGGCAGAGGCAGCAGAGGTTTCTGTTGTAAAAGTTCTCGCGCTCGTACACCTAACGATGATGCGCCCTGACAAATAGCCATAAAGATAGTCTGACACATAGACATAAAGAGAGAAAGTACAAAAAATCTCTTACGGAAATCCTTACTCTGGCTACAAATCACAGAACTCATAGACGGGTAAATGGGCCTTAAGATCAGGTCATAATTTAGTTTAGCAAATGCTTAATGAGGCCTTTCTGTAGTGCCACAGTGAAGCAGTCCTGGGGTCCGACGTTGAATCTGGTGGCTGGGGTAGTCGTTGTCGGGTGATAGCTCGTTGTGGGAGTGTGGTACGTTGACTGCTCTGGTTCCTGTTGTCTGTTAGCCTAGCCTTTTGCTTAACTACACTTTCTTTGCCACTACAGATTCACCTTGCCTTCCTCTTGCCTCTGTGTTGTTTTATTTTTATGGGTCTTGATGGAGAAACCTGTTGGTGTAGATTGTTAAGAGACTGTGTGAATGAACAAGCTGTCTCCTAATCTAACTGTTAAAGGACATTTCTTACTCCAGTTGACTATGAGCATAAAGCATCATTTGGCATCGTAAAATAAATATTAATATGCTAAATGGAACCTATTGCCTCTGCCTTCAATGTACTTACCTCTGTGCCTTAGTTTATTCTTTTATTTTTCTGGATAAATTTCCAGTGGCGTTGTTGGACATTTCCAAGTTTAATTACTTTTTTAACCCCATTAATTTGTTAGGCCCCATCTCGACCTGCCACATTCGCAGAACGTTTTAGATGTAAAATCATGGGGACTTTGTAATTCTTGTGATACTGTGTTGGTGCGCCACTATGATTATTTCCCGTTTTAGTGGGCGTGAATGACAAATGAATTGGCTAATTAGGGATGAATACATTAGTGTATAAACTCATTGTGGAGTAGATTTGAGACGTGACGAGGAGGAGTGGTGACTGGACCAACTCTGAGGAAGGTTTTGCAAAAGCTGGCTCTGGATTCCGCTGCCTTCATATGTTCCTTCGAAAAAAATTGGGTTTTAGACAACTTAGAATTTCTTTGATTTACTACAGCCCTTCCTTGTTTTTGAACTACTGTGTCAAAAGATGAACAAAGTTGGTCTAATAACAACCAAACCTTTCCCATACATACCCATAAAGAGGATCAAATCTCTGTTAGTTTTACCTCACTAAAGTTAATCCGTGTTATCTCTTCTCTCTTTGTTCGTGGTTGTGTTAAAGTCCTTGTGTGGCCTGTTCACAGCTCCAGACGCCGGGCACAAGTCTGAGCTCACAAACACAGCAGCAGCAGCAGCTTTTGTTTGATTCTTGTGGCTCTGATGTGACGTCTGGGTCCAACCAGGTCACAAACACACAAGAAGACAGACTTTCAAATTGGATTTTTGAGCTGTGTTTAAATAAATCACATTTTCAAACCAAAATCTGACATGTTTATCAATTTTACAGACTCAAACAACAACTAAAAACACCAGCCAAAAATATACCAGTGTTGTTCTGGGGATTCCGATTTGCCTCCTTAGGAGACATTTCCATTTTGGTTTCCCTCCTAAAGACCCTTTTCTGCAAACTAGAAAAAAAAAAATAAAAATAATAAAAACGAAAATTAAACAAATAAATAATATTAAAAATAAAATAAACATATATACAAAAATAGTAATTCAAATATAATCATGAAAAAAAAAAATAAAAATAAAAATATAAAAAAAAAAGAAATAAATAATAATTACTAAATATATAATCAAAAACCACTAATAACAAATAAAGATAAAATAAAATAAAAAAAAAAAATAAATAAAACAAAAACATAAGTAATAAGATAAAAAAACTGATAAGTGGAGAACATTAATCAGACAAAGATATAAAACATCTATACAGTGATCTAACCTATTCCAAATAAATAATTCAATAAATATAAAATAAACTTAATAAAAAAGTAAAAAGATAAAAAAAGAAACTAGTAAAATAATACGTATGATAAAAATAAATAACATATAAAAAATTAAATCCAACAAAAAAGATTAATAGAATAAAAATAAAATAAAACCATAAAAAAAAAAAAAAAAAATTAAATATAATCAAGATAAAAATATTAAAAGCATAAAAAATAAAAAGATAAAAAAACAATGAACTAAGTATACATAAATATAATAAAAAAAAGCTAATAGAATAAATAAAATATAAAAATAAAAAAACAAAAAAAATAAAAATATAAGAAGAAAAAAAAATAATATCTTATACAAATAAAAAAAAACTACACAATAAAAATAACTAACCAAGAAAAATAAAAACAAATATAAGATTATACAAAACAAAATTATTAATAAATAATAAATAAACGACAAAAACAAAAATAAGAAACTGTATATTAAAATAAAATAACAGAATTAATGATGAAAAAATTCCTAAAAAAAAACTAATAAATAAATATAAATAATTAAAAATATAAAAAATATAAAAAACAAAAAAAATACAAAAAATACAATAAAAAATAAAACTATACAAAAAAAACAACTAATATAACTAAAAAAAAAAATATATAATAATAAGAGAGCAGCAAAACTATAAGAAGAAAAAAAATCTAAGAATAAAAAAAAAAAAAACAAAATAAGAAAAATAAAATAATAATAAATGAAAAATTAAAAAAAAATAAAAAATAATAAAACCAACGAAAAAAAAACAAAGAAAAAGAGCAAATCAAAAAAACATAAAAAAAAAAGATATTTATATAATAATAAAAAAGAATAAAAAATCATTATAAGATATTAAAAAAAAATAAAAAATAATATAAAAGTAAAACAAAACATAAAACTAAATAAAAAAAATACAAAATAACTAAAAAGAGACAAATAGGGTTTTGACCTGAGTTTGAGTAGTTCTCTGAGTGAGATTACTTTAAGATTTTTTAAGTCAGATCATAATATGTTCCAACATGTTGCACAAAAGAACAAACTGCCAGTCGAGCTGTAAGCAGGCCTTTGCACTCAAGTGATTGTTTCTTGTATGAAAGATAATAATTAGAAAGATACAACACTGTTTTACAGTTTCATCAGCGGGCACAGTATCAGAGCTGCGTATATCAGAATTTTAGATAACATTAGTGAAGATTTGCCAAAAAATAGCAATATCGAGTACATCGTAAAGTTAATGAATTACCACCTCAAAAAGTTATTTAAAAACACAAAGAGAAATCCACAACGTTCTGTAAAAGTCAGAAGCATTGGGTGTCGCTTATAAACAGTCACTAAAAGTATTTAGATCTAAAACGCAATGAAATGAGCATCACTGTCATATTATCCAAAAAGATATTAAGATGAAGGATTGTTCAATCAATTTTCTTCCTTTAAAAAGCAATTGCTTTTAGTGTGTCTTAAAAACTAACCTGGCACCTCATGTAAATTGTGTTGCCTGATACCAAAATCATGAAATGAAATGTTAGAAACTTAGCAGATGAGACACAGTGAGAAACGAGCTGTAGAGGGAAGTAAAAGCTATTGGAGTCAGATCACAGTGTTCTCAATGGAAGGTCACATTTATGGAACTCTTTGGGTAACAGTCACAATGCGCAGAACTATAGACTTTTCTCTTAAAAAAACCTAAATGCTGGCCTTGAGGAAAGGCAAACAGACAAAGTGAAACACATAAACTGGGATGTAACATGTGAATAGAGACCTCTTTATTTTTATGTCTAAATGTCCTGTTCTTATTCATTCTTTTACTAACTGTTTATAATAAATACTAACTGTAAAACACAATGACAGGGGCTGTAAAATGATCCAATGACTGAAGCCTTATGTCATCCATTGACAATCAGCATACATTCTAGTAGCAGAAAGTTTAATTGTACTGTCCTGAGTACAAACAAATAAAAAAATAAGTGTAGAAAGTGAATTTTAATCACACATTGGTGTCGTGAACTTTAAGACCTTAAGATTAAAAGCACATTGTAAATGATTCAGATTTTTATGATTGAAATCAGATAAACACTGAGGAATACATCTCCCTTGTTATAGGTGTAAATACAGAGTAGTTATAAGGATTAACATCGTAAGTACAAAGGAAAACAACTAATAGTAAACTTACGCTGTATACTCAAAGAATGTATATACTATAGTATATATTGCTTATTACGATGTAATAAAGTACTACACATTATAAAGAGTAACAATTGTTAATTAAAGGAGTAATAAAGTCGTTATACTGCACTTAAAGTTTATGTATCAAATGTGACCAAGTAGTAGTAACAAGTGAAATATACGAATATGGTGACTATTTGTTGAAATGAGTAATTATGACAATACCTCATTATTAATATTAGCTGTAATTTATACTTAACAAAATGCATTCATGTACTAAGCTCTAGTCTAAGATATATAAGGTCCAATAAAAATAATTCTTGACAAGACAAATACAATCAAAGTATCAAAGTTGTTGAAGATCTTTATGAAAGAAAAATAAACAAAACAAATACACCTTAAAGAACAATGTTCATACGTGCGACTACAAGGTATAACACAGAAAAGTGGAAAGGTAATTCTAAAAGCAGAACGTGCTGTTTATTCCTGAAATTACAGAAAAAACAACAAATTAAGTAACATACCAAACCAGGTAGAAAACAATGAAAAGGAAGAAAAAAAAAACAAACAAAGTTAATCAGATATTAGTAACAAAGAACATAAAAGAGTAGGAACATAATGAGGAACAAGCATGTATTCTACAATCTACAACTACAATGTAGCTACACTCTTAATTTACACTATAACTTACAAGATAGCTACAGCTTAACTACATGTAGTGCTTAAAATGAACTACAAATGTAGCACACTGTAACTACAAAGTAGACCTACACGTAACTTACAAATGTAGCTAACCGATGTAACAAACACAAGGAACGAGTGAAGCATTATTACCTTAAAGACGGACAAGTAGCCGTTTATCACCTGAAATAGACATAAAACTACAAAATAACAAACACCAAACCAAGGTTAAAAGAACAGAATAAGGGCAGAAGCTAAAAAGCTAAAACAGTATTTAACAAAACATAGAGATCGGAAACAGAGGCAGGACAAAGCAAATGTTTTATTTACACACAACAACAATTAGCTACAACTGAAACTAACTGTAACTTTACAATGTAGGCTACACTGTAACAACACTAGGAACGGGAAACTGTATTTAAAGTGAAAAGTTTCTGTTATTTCACTGAAATAGACAGAAAACAACAATAACACAAACAACCCAGGTGGAAAGAAACAAGTAATAGGCAGGAAACAACAAGATAAACAGGATTTACAAAGACATACAGAGAGTGAAAACAGAGGAGGAACAAGAGAGATGTTATTTTAACAACTAAAACAAAAACATATTGTAGATACACTGATAATATACACTGTAACTACCATGTAGCTACACTGTAAACAACTACAAGAACGGCGGGAGCTGTATTACTAAAGTGAAATATATCTAGGTTATAAATCCTGAAATAGACAGAAACAAAGAAAAAAATCACAACACAAACCAGTGAAGAAACAGAAATAGGCTCGAAACAAACAAGAAACCAGATTTTATAACAAAGACATTACAGAGGTAGGAACGGAGAGGAACCAAGGCAATAATTACACTACAAAACAACAAGAAAGCTACACTGTAATTACAACTGAAGCTTACAATGTGCTACACGTAAAACTAAACTGTAAACATACCAATAGGTAGCTACACTGTAACAACACAGACACGAGCTGTATTCTAATGGAAACAGTATTTCTGGTTATTCCTGAAATAACAGGCAAAACAACACAGTAACAGATTTTAAACATAGACATACAGAGTGAACAGGGAGGAACAAGCATGTAATTTGACACTACAACAACAGATGTAGCTAAACTGATCAATTACACTGATAACTACAATGTAGAGCTACACTGTAACTAAAATACTGTAGCTACAATGTAGCTAACAAAAACAAATAACCTGTTAACAAAACACCACGAAAAGAAACTGGAAGCTGTGGTTCTAAAAGATGGAATAGTGCTGGTAATTACCTGAAATAGACAGAAAAAAAAGAAAATAACACACACAACAAAGTGTGAAAAGAAACAGGAATAGGGCGCAGAAACAACAAGTAAGAGATTTAAACAAAGACATTAACAAGTGGACACAGGGAGGAACAAGGCATATATTTACACTAGCAACAACAATGTAAGCTACACCTGTAACTACAAAGATGTAGCTTACCTGCTAAACTAAACTGTAACTACAAATGTAGCTACACATGTCACAACACATGGAAAAACGGGAGCTTATTCTAAAGTGGACGTGTCTGTTAATTCACTGAATAGACAGAAACAAACAAAATAACACACAACAATCAAGGTGAAAGAAACAGAAATAGGCAGAAAACAACAATGTAAGATTTAACAAATGACATTACAGAGTGGAACAGGGGAGAACAAGATGTATTTACACTGAAACAACATGTAATCTACACTGTAATGTACACTGTACTAACAAATGTAGCACACACTGTATACAACCAACAAGACGGGAAGACTGTATTACTAAAGTGGAACAGTTCTGGTTTACGTCTCTGCAAATAGACAAGAAACTAACAAATTAAACCACACAAAAAAAGGTGAAAGAAAACAGAACATTAGAGCAGAGACAAACAATAAACAGATTTTAACAAATATAACAGAGTGGAAACAGGGGAGACAAGGCATGTAAATTACACTTTAACAAATAACAACATACACTTGTCATTACAACTGTAAACTACAATACACACAGGAACGGAGGCATGTATTCTCAAAGTGGAACAGTGAGCTGGTATATTCCTAAAAGAGACAGAAAACAACAAATAACACACACAACCAAGAGTGAAAAAAAACAGAAAATAGGCAGAAGAACGAAC
>JBBPFD010000326.1:0-17204 GCA_038363315.1 Mugilogobius chulae
CAACCACAGCCTCTCTCTTTCCTCTCTCTCTCCTTCCTCTTCTTCTCTCTCTCTCTCTTTCTTCTTTATCTCTCTCTCTGTGTCTGCAACAACCACAGCCTCTCTCTTTCCTCTCTCTCTCCTTCCTCTTCTTTCTCTCTCTCTCTCTCTTTCTTCTTTATCTCTCTCTCTGTGTCTGCAACAACCACAGCCTCTCTCTCTCTCCTTCCTCTCTCCTTCCTCTTTATCTCTCTCTGTCTTCTATCTCTCCCTCTCTATCTCTATGTCTCTTTCTCTCTCTGTTTATCTCTTCTCTCTCCCCTCCCTCACTTTATATCTTCTTCTTTCTCTTTTGCCTTTTTTCTCTCTATCTTCTCTCTCTGGACTTTCATTCTCTCCATTCCCCTTTTCTCTTTTATTCTCTTTGTATATTCTTCTTTTCTCTCTTTTTGCCTTCTCTCTTCACCCTGGTCTCTCACTTTTTTGCCTTTCTCCCCTTTTCCTTCCCTGAGAGGAAAGAAAAAGAGAGAAGGAAAGGAGAGAGAAAAGAGAGAGAGAAAAATATCAAAGAGAGAGAGAGAAAGAGAGGGAGGAGAAGAGGAAGCGTTAGTGAAAGAGAGAAGAGAGAGAGGGGGAGAGAGAGAAGAGAGAGAGACGAGAAGAGGAAGAGTAGAGAGAGGGAGAGAAGAGAGAGAGAAGAGAGAGAGAAGAGAGGGAGAGAGAAGAGGAAGCGTTAGAGAGGGAGAAGAGAGAGAGGGGGAGAGAGAGAAGAGAGAGAGAGAAGAGGAAGAGTAGAGAGGGAGAGAGAGAGAGAGAAGAGAGAGAGAAAGAAGAGAGGGAGAGAGAGAGAGGAGAGAGAGAGAAGAGAGGGAGAGAGAGAGAAGAGAGAGAGAAAGAAGAGAGAGAGGGAGAGAAGAGAGAGAGAGAAAAAGGAGAGAGATGAGAGGGGGAGAGAGAGGACGAGAAAGAGAAAGAGTGGAAGAGAGATCAAGAGAGGAACAGAGAATGAGAGAAAGGGAAAGAGAGTGAGAGGAAAGAAAAAAGAAGGAAAGGAGAGAGAGAAAAATATCAAAGAGAGAGAGAAAGGGAAAAGAGGGAAAGCAAAAGACAGAGGAGAGAAAATAGAGAGAAGAGATGACATAGACCCAAAGAGAAAGAAAAGAGAGAGGGAGGATGTAAGGAGAGAGAGAAAAAGAGACTATGAGAAAGAGAGAGAAGCAGAAGAGAGATTAGAAGAATAGATGGACAGATGAAACAGAGGAAAGGGAGAAAGAGGGAGGGAGAGAGATAAGGGAGAAGGAAAGTGAAAGCCAGACAGAAGAGAGAGAGAGAGAGAGAGAGAGAGAGAGAGAGAGAGGATGAAGCAAGACGAAGAAGAAAGAGAGAGAAAAAAATATTAATGAGATAAACGACAGAAACAAGTAGAATGCAAGAGAGAAAAGAAATAAAGATGAAGAGAGAAAAAAGAGAGAGAAAACTGGACATTAGTAGCTAAGGTTGCCATGGAAACACATCTCTCTCTCTTTAGTCATAACTATGAATCTAAAAATCTCTCTGGCTCAGACTGTAGTTTTTGTTTTACCAAAAAGACAAATCTCTTCTGTCCTTTTGTGTTTATGTATTTGATTTAAAGTGTTTAAATCTAAATGTTTATTCTAGACTTTCTCTCTTATCGACGACAGAATGCTGGATTATCTGCTCATCTGTGAGTCCAACGGCCAAGGTGACTCCGCCAGAGACGCAAACACCGGAGAGACGAGTCAGGACGAGTGTAGATACTAGGGATGGAACGATTCTGCAAAAAGAGTCGAATCGTTCGATCCTGGCCCTTCGATCCGATCGTTGCATAGTTCGAACGATTTTGCGCCAAAATACACGTGTAGCGGCAGCGGCGTTTTGTTGACAAGGGGAACGAGTGAGCGCGCGCGCAGAAGAGTGTTGTGTGTGGGGAAAAGAAGTGGAGGTAGACGCTGGCGCCGCTCAGATTCAACCTTAACTTCATATCGCTCCGGTGTTTGGGAACACGTTGGATTTAGTGCCAAGGATGATGCTAGCAGTAAGAAAACTGTCTATGGGACGTTTATCGCTAATGACATGCAGCCGTTTTGTCTTTTTGGCGCTGTTGAACGCGGAGGCTTTAAGCACATGTTAACACTCCGAGCCCAAAACACTTCAGTAACACCGTAATACCCGCGATGTATGAAGAAACAAAGAGTGGACGTGAGCAAGACCAGACTGCAAGTGAATATGTTGCACTGACAGTTGGTGGGTGGACTTCCAGAGCTACGAAGAGTTTTATTACGATGACGGTCCACTACATCGATAAAGAGTAGGCTAAAGTGTTGCAGACACGCATGTATGAGTCCCATACAAGTCAAAACCTCTCAAAAGCACTGACAGAAGTAAAACATGAATGGAAGTTAATTAGGAAAAATAACACTGTCCCTGCCACAATGTAACAATGTAAGAAAGTAACATGGTTAATGCTGTTAATATAAGGGTTAGGCCAAATCTTGGGTGTTTTTCACTGTGCACTTTGCAATGTGTCTGCCAAACATGCAGTGTCCATCAGACACATTTACAAACTTATAGGAAAAATAAGAAAAGTCATTGCTTTTTACATAAAAGCACAAATGAAGCCCACAATCTCAAAATGAAGCAAGAAATGTTAGAGTTGCCAGTTTTGTACATATATTAGTTGCCACTAATATATGTACAAAAATAAATGTAAAAATAATATTGTTTTAGATATCTTAATAACATAGATAGTTTTAGATATTTACTAACAAAATCGAAGAAAATCGAAAATCGTGACGGCAAATCGAAAATCGAATCGAATCGTGACTTGGGTGAATCGTCCCATCCCTAGTAGATACGATCAACAAAACCCCAAAACGTCACTGACATGAACCAAAATCACGAGGTTTGTTGAATGAGCTGTCCTTGGTGCTGAAATGAGACTCGTGGAAAACAACTGTATCTAAAGTGAAACTAAACATGAAACATCTGGTAAAGTGTTGCGTTTTAGTAACATTAACTACTGTTGCGAGTCATTTTAGCCATTTAAGTTTAAGTTTGACTAATTCCTGCTGACTTCTGACATTTGTTTATTAGGGCTTTTCCATTAGTGCCAGCTCAACTCAACTTTACTTAGGCCCGCTCAACAAGGTGGGGCTGTATGCTTGGTTCTTTCCCTCTTTGAAATGTTCATTATAGGCTCAAAACGTTTGTCACATACGTCAGATTATATTTTAAAAGACACTTGTCTGTTCAGCTACGACTCAGAACAAATGCACTGCAGCTGTTCCTCACGTGGACTCTGAGCCGCTTTTAGTTTCACTTTCACTTTCTCGCCACACGCAGCACTGTAACAAAGGAGCCACACAACACTTGCTTTTGATACTAAAGCTTTTCCTCTCTTTACCTGGAGAAAAATGGAAAATGTATAAATGTCTCGAACTCGTTTGCATCATTTGATACAGTGGTTCCTCGCTCTATCGCGGTTCATTTTTTGCAGTTTCACTGATTTTTTTAGTGCAATTTTGCATTTTTTTTTTTTTTTTTTTTTTTACAGTGTGCGGTCCTATTGACCCTATTTTGTCCCGTCCACTTTTCTAGGAATTGTGCTTCCTGTTTAGCTGCATTTAGCCTGTAGATTTCAGTCGATGGTTTTATTTTAACTGTCATGACATATGTTTAAAATTGCCCCACAAGACAGACAAACATGTAAACTACCGTAACAGAGCTAAACAGGAAGTGCATTTCCAAGCCAAGTGGGCGGGACAAAATAGGGTCAATAGACGTGGCTGTAAAGGGTATTTCACACCAACACAACCCCCAGTCGCTGTCGATAGGGAGGAGCAACGCAGGGTCTGTTCACGTCTCTATGGGGCGCATCGATGTGAAAGAACATTCAGACAAACACGACCCAAACAACCAACAGTCAAACAAACACAGAGTGAGCATGTGTGTGATGTAACGCTTGACCAAAATGACAAAACATAAGTTCACGTGAGTAGTAGTTGTCAAACTTTGACGTCAAACAGATGTTTCTAGTCTTACCTCACGGATTAAGCTCAACTCGTATTTCCCTCCACAGTCCAGCCTTCGTACTGCGGTCCCCGTAACTCCCCCGTGTTTTCCTCCATCCAAATAGTACCATTCTCCTTCGTAGTTACGTCTCGTTGACCCGTGTAAATAACAACAATCCATGCTCGGCTAAATATTGTTTTTCCGTAAGTGTCTTTTTCGGTTTTCCGCACTATATTCCTGTGCACTGATTTGCTGGTTCTCCTGTGGCCACGGGCCAATCAAACAGCTGCATTTGCGGCAACTGGCGACACCGACTCTACCTGTGAGTCTTCAAAAACCCGCCTCCACGACCTCTGACCCCCGACAAACCCATTTACACCAAACACACGTGAGCCGCCTGTCGACAAAAGTTGCCAAACTGGTTCAGACGTCGACCCTCGGCCTGGTGTGAAAGACCCTTATGCTGCTCTTCTCTCAAACTCACTGTTTGGACCGTATCACATGGCAGCATTCACAGGCAACAGCACAGAAGCTCTTTTATAAAACTTTAGACAGTTTGGATCATGCAGGGGAAGCTGACCTGACGCTCAGACGTTTCTCCAGGTGAGGATTTGACTCTTTGAGCTCGTAGTTACCATGATAAGTTTGTTCACGTCACTTAAACGACTCGCGCTGTTGTATCTCGCGGTGAATCATGTGTTCAGCGCATTATTACAAAAGACACTAAACATCAGAACCAGGCAGGTTATCAACTCAAATTACTGGTAAACAATGAAGATCACTACTTCGTGGGTTTCGCCTTTCACGGGTTGTTTTTGGAACCTAACCCCCGCAATAAACCAGGGACAACTGTATTCAGCTTTCAACTGCGTCAATGGGCCAGACAAGTTTGTGTTGCAGCTCTTTAGGCTCAGAAGACCATATATGTTGTCTTTTTTACAATGGATCTTTATTTTCAGCCTACAGAATTCAAGAACAGGCTTTCAAGTCCGTTTTCACTCATGTTTCACTTTTGTGCTACAACAAAAACTGACTTTAAACACTTGTTAGTTGACTCTTACTGGCTTGTGGAGTGTTGTGACGTGTGAGCGCAGATCCAGGGGCGCTGTAGCTGCTCCTGAGCCTGATTGAGCGCTCCGTAGTTGTGATTGTTGTCAGATCCGTGTCAGTTTCCTCTTATCCTCAGAAACACGGCTGAATAATAGATGTGTGTCTGCTCTAAAGTCTGCTCTGAATTATTCAAACTCATCTGTCTGTGAGGCAGCAGCAGAGCGGAGAGGAGAAGTGCGCTGCTCAAGGGTTTGAACGTGAACGGTTCAGATGTTCTGCATTATTTATGTTCAAACCTGCAGCAGATACACAGACGAGACAAACACAGACGATCCAGACGTTTGTAATGAAGATGTAGTGAGTTTTATACGTAAGTCACAAACAGAACGTTCCACAGACATGAGGACGTTTACAGGAGTATTAGTCTGACAGTGAAGAACAGAGAAGACACAGCTAGGGTGACCACGTGTCCCACTTTTGGCTGCACCGTCCCGTTTTTTTAGGCTCGTGTCCCGCTTTTTCATTGGTGATGGAACATGGAGCACGGCATCTGTGTGATCTCTGGCGACAGTGGAGGAAAAAGGCAAATGCGTGTGAGGAGATGAAACAAAGAAAAGGAGAGTTTACAGCCGGTACAATCACTGAAACACACTCATGAGTCTGAACAGTGAAGGAGACGCTGAAAAGGCGCAGAGCTGTGCAGATCTCCATCAACCACGGAGGGAAATCTGACTAGGCTACGTTCACACCGCAGGTTGAAACGACCCAAATCCGATTTTTTTGCCCCTATGCGACCCAAATCAGATCTTTTTATGGCTGTCTGAACGACACACATCCGATTTTTTTCAATGCGACCCAGGCCACTTTCATGTGTGGTCCTAAATCCGATACATATCTGATCTTTCAAATGCGACTCCAGTCTGAACGCTCAAGCCGCATTCATCCGACTTTTACGTCACAAAACTCAACAAGTCAAAGCAGAAACAGCGGCAGAAGAGAGGAGGAGGAGGAGGAGGAGGAGGAGAAGGAGGAGGAGGAGGAGGAGGAGGAGGAGGAGGAGAGAGCATCCGCGCCAGCGTCTGCTAAAGCCTCGTAAAGCAGGACCGCCCGGTAAACTCCACTCACAAACTCCACGTGAGCCAGACAAGAGACGACGCTAAACTAAACATACACAGTCTGTTTAATAACCGGGCTTATCATACAGTAACTAGGCTACTGCAGCAGAGCATCAGGTCAGTCAGAGGGAGAGATGCAGGACAAACATGGTGGAGAATCTTTCACTCACCTCTGGAAAGTTTTCAGATTAAACTGTTGTGTCATCCAGGTCCTTTCATCCATTCTGCACAAATCAGTCACATAAAGTCCACAAAACATCGCTGTAAATAAATTTAGAAGTGTTGTTTGATAAAAGAAAAGCCAAAAACTACGATGCAGTCCTCTTGTGTTGTGTTTGTTTATCCGCGGCTCGGCCTGGTCAAGTTATTATAACGTCATTATCACTGGACTACTTCCTGTCAGTGTCGTAACTTTTTGAGCTTGAAACACATTTCTCTGTGACACTGCGGCACATTTACACATAGTTTGGACGTGTATCTATAATAGTGTAATGTTCTGAATGTTTTCAACTCTTTGGGCTTCTTAAAATGACCGACTTTATTCTGGACAGGAAACAGAACATGCTAATGTGCGCTAGCTTGTTAGCAGAACTTTTCACTGATACAAAACAGCCTGAAACAGACACAAACGTGTCTTGGCTGTGTAACTACACTCGGTGCCTGTAACGTGATGCTCTTTACTGTGCATGAGGGTCACTTTTAGGGCCGCATCCCGTTCACACCAGAGACAAGTTGGAGTCGCATGTTTTGTGTAATGTGAACGACCACATGAAAAAATTGGAATTGAGAATCCGACCCTGCGGTGTGAACGTAGCCTAAAACAACAGGCCACACGCGAAGCTCATCAAATAGGCTCAACATCAAGAAACTTCTTAATCAATGCAAACAATTAGATCAATCTTAAACCAGTAGTTTATTATTGAAAAAAAAAAAAATATATATATATATATATAAAATGTCGAGTCCGTCCCACCGTTTCCCACCAAAACCCCAAACCTGTCCCACTTTTTGGAGTGTTTGAGGTGGAGCAGCAGCGAGTGGGAGAACAGTGTGTGTGTCATGTGATCGAGCGCAGAGTGTTTTCGTTTATGAACTAAGAGCAAAACAGGGCGTAACACCGTGACGCGTTGGGGCATTTAGGGCGCCTGTTGGGGCATCAGCTTCAAAAATATTCTGCGTAAAAATTCGCTTCAGCGCCTGAAATTGGACGCTTAAACGCTGTCCGGTCTGATCACAGCATAAGTTCGTTAAACAGAGACGGAACGTGATTTACAGGAGGATTATTGGACGATCACGTCACTTGAAGCTAAAACGAAGGAGCGTTTAAAGTTGGATTTAGACCCGACCTGCCCATTTGACCCAGTATTCAGAGCCTCTTCAGCGTTTGTCCCAGGGCAAAGACACACTCGTGTAAATGAGTTTAAAGTGGAACATAAGCTGCAGCGTCACACGAGCTCAACGTCAAAACACCAGGCACTTTATCCACATTAAACTTTCACTGCGTCTGACTCCACAGAAAACAGAGAAACATGGCTTTATCCTGCGTTTGTCCTGCTTCAGTCACTTCACGGTCTCTCTTCCCCCTCTCTCTTCTTTCTCTCTCCTTCTCTCTTCTCTCTCTCTTTCTCTCTCTTTTATCTCTTCTTTCTCTCTCTTTAAAACCCTACCCCCTCTCATTTTCTCTCTTCCCTCTTTCTCTTCTCTCTTTCTCTCTCTTCCTTCTCTCTCTCCATCTCTCTCATCTTTCTCTTTTTCCTCTCTCCTCTTTCCCTTTTTCTCTTTCCCTTTCTTCTCTCTCTTCCCTCCCTGTCTCCTTTTCTCTTTTCTTTTTTCGTTCCTCTCTCTTCCCTCTCTCTTTCTCTCCTTTCTTTCTCTCGCTCTTGTCTTTCCCTCTCTTTCTCTTCTCTTTTTCTTCACTCTCTCCTTTTCTCTCTCTTTTCTTTCTCTTTCTCTCTCTTTTTCTTTGTTCTCTCTTTCAAACCCTAACCCCCATCTGTCTCTCCCAAACCTCCTTCTCTCTCTTTTTCTCCTTTTCTCTCTCTCTTCTATCTCTCTATAATTTATTTCTTTACCTTTCTCTTCTCTTTCTCGCTTTCTCTCTCTCTCTTCTCTCCCTCTCTCTCTTCTCTCTTTCTCTCTTCTCTCTCTTTCTTTCTCTCTTCTCTTTCTTCTCTCTTCTCTCTCTCTCCCTCTTTCTCTCTCTCTCTCTCTCTTTCTTCTCTTCCCTCTCTCCCTCTCTCTCTCTCTTTCTCTCTCTCCTTCTCTCTCTCTTCTCTCTTTCTTCTCTCTCTCTTTCTCTCCTCTTTCTCTCTTCTCTCTTTCTTTCTCTCTTCTCTTTCTTCTCTCTTCTCTCTCTCCCTCTTTCTCTCTCTCTCTCTCTCTCTCTTTCTTCTCTTTCCTCTCTCCCTCTCTCTCTCTCTCTCTCTCTCTTTCTTCTCTTTCCTCTCTCCCTCTCTCTCTTCTCTCTCTCCTTCGTCTCGCTCTCCCTCTCTCTCTCTCTCTTCTCTTTCTTCTCTCTTCTCTCTCTCTCCCCTCTCTCTCTCTCTCCCTCTCTCTTCTCTCTCTCCTTCGTCTCTCTCTCTCCCTTTGAGTTTCTGTTTCTGTCACATTTGCACTTTTCACCTGGTCTTGAAAACATCTCTCTCAGTTTATTTTCGTCTCTCAGACTTTCTTTTTTTATCCCGTGTCATGTTTTTGTATCAAAGCTGCTGTTTTTCTTTTCTTTTTGTCAGAAATAACTCGGTCCGTTTGAAGAGGAGCCGTAGAAAGTGGGTCAGAGCCTTACGTCATCTCCAGCAGCTACATTTGGACTTTGATACAAGTTTAATGCTCAGAGTCAGTCAGTCGCAGGTTTGAAGAGTTAAAGTTTGGGTTTAAATGACAGAGACATTCAGAAGTTTTGATTTACAAAGTGGTGCAACAGGAACAAAAAAACTTCTGCTGCCATAGAATCTAAAAAAATAAAAGGAAAAATGGACAAAAACAACCGAGCTGTGAACTTCAAATGTGACGAACTGACCTCTCGCCGAGCCCCTCCCCCCTTAGCTACGCACGTCAAATAAGACAAACGCTGTGTCCGAATGTCCACACTCGTTCCCTATCCACTCAATTACTATATAGTCCTGCCCTGTTCAGTGGACTAGTCAGTGACTCATTCATCTGGTCTTTGGGACAGGGAGCGCACTATTTTCAGCTGACGCGGGTCACGTCACTCTCCGTTATTATTATTAATACTGGTCAAGTCCGTCTGACACGCACATATTTAAGGACTACTAATCATAACACAAGTCTGGTTTATCTTGGACAGTACATTTAACCGCAAACGGACTGGAAAATTCACTTTTACAGCCCAAACTAAGGTTAGCAGCTAACGTTAGCATCTTCACGGCTAACGGCTTCAGTTACGAGTGTTTTGTTTATTCTCCGACTCAACAGTGAGTTCAAGCGGCTCTTTAACGTCTTTACTTCAGTCGTGTTGTTTACAGTTAAAGACCTGACGCTGTCCGTGTTGTTTTTTCTGATTCTCAAGGTCAAGGTAATCTTTATTGTCCCCGTGGGGCAATTTGGTTTGCAGCAGCAGAGCACCAATACAACAGACACATTTACCATGCGCAACAGTACAATGATAGATCACAATGAATTGTGTCCATATTGACCGTTCTAGTGCCATAGATGCTCACTACTGTTACAGATGCATTGTGGGATTTTTTGAGTGCACTACTTTTTGACCTGCTGGACATTCAGACACCACTAGAAAATGGCGTGACCCCTGAATAGTGCACTATATAGTAGTTAGGGCTCACATTCGGACACAGCCAAAGTGTCATTGACTTATATGACGGAAAGATATATAAGTTTTTTGGTGCCAATATTCAAAATGAGAATTCAATGTGCAACTTAGAATTGCAATTTTAAAATGAGAATTCCTTTGGCAATAACTGTGTGCAATCTTCATTTCTAATGTGCTTGTTAAAATTGCAATTGGCAAATTGTATTTTAAATAACAAATTGACAATCCCTTTTGTGAATTAAATTCTCACTTTGACAGTTGCATTTGCCACTTTTCAAGTTACGTTTCAAATAGGTGTGTTTCAGATGACATCACAACCTTCTACAGGCCAATGTAATTTCAATGAGGTGGAGGGCAACTAAAATAAAATTTGTTAAAATGCTATTTATTTTTGTAATACAAATGAGTAGTGGGTCTAGTCATTATAGAAATAATCGCTTTTTAAATGAGCAAAATATTTATTTAATATATATTTATTTAATTATTTCACGACAAAGTCCAATGTTATTAATAGGAAAATCTGCCTCTTGCCTCCACCTGACTTATAACTGACAAGAACTCTAGAATGTGAAACCCACCTATTAAACCACATTAGATTGCGTTGCACATTTATATGGTGTTTTAGAGACAATTACATAACACAACATTATTCTAAATTATACCATGGTCAGTGAGAATTCAAATGTTAACTGGCGTGCATTATAATCGTATATACGCACACGTAGTTTGGCAGGTTAAATCACTTACATATCAGTGCGCTGAATACGTCTCCACGGCAACGCGCAACGTCTGGGCAAAACCAATGAACTTTTGATTAGAGCTGCAACGATTAGTCGACGTAATCGACTACGTCGATTAAGAAAATACGTCGACGCACGTGGAGCGCGTCGACTCGTCGCTTTATGAGCCGTGCCTCTAAATAATGTCCCAGCTTTAATTGATCCACGCGCGCTGCTACGAACATCTGTGATGTATTTCCACACAAAGCGCGTCAGTTCACGGGAGAAACACACTCTATAAACCATCAAGATAAAGTTTTCAGGCCAGGAAAGCGATCCAATGTGAACCGCAGCTGAATAGAAAGTGAAACTAGAACGTGCACATTGTGTTTAAAAGCCGCCGTGACGGTGCAGTCTCGGCGTCAGGCAGCTTTATTTTCTCTACGAAGCAACACCTGCACGTTTCGTTTGTGCGCACACAGGCTCCTCAACTCGGACCGTCCACACGTTCGTTGGCACGAATTGTACAGGCACTCGGTGCCACGGACGGACTGAAGGTTATACGCGCTCGTCACATCTCCGTGGACGCCCACGCGCACGATGCAATGGACTGTACACGCACTCGTTAATACACACACGGCCTTCTATCAGCTGTTCATCAAACACATGATCAGACAGGAGCTGTATGTGTGACGATGGGGCTATTCTTTATTACAGCCTGTTGCACTGAGCTGTATAAACTCTGTTATAAAACAAAAGCCATAATTTAATGCACTTCTTAGTAACATACATCTTTTAATATTGATTCAAGTTTGCATTTAATACTTTTTGTGTATTATTTTATTCAATATTCAAATATATTTTGAGCAGTATTATGACATTTATTGAGAACATAATTAGCAATGTTCTTAAGTCAAAATATATTTAGTTTTACACTTAACTAATATAAATCAACTCAAATTAATATCATATTAAGGCGTAAAAAAGCCATAAAAAGTAATAATTTTATGAACCGATTAATCGAAAAATTAGTCGATAGACTAATCGATTAATCGAAAAAATAATCGATAGATTAATCGATAAGAAAATAATCGTTAGCTGCAGCCCTACTTTTGACAGGCCGAGATGGAAGAGAAGAGTCTCTGTGGCGCTGTCGCTTTCTTACTCTTTCATATTAAAACTTTGCTTTCAGCAGGATTATGTTGAGGCTTTTATTGTGCAGGACACACAGGAAGTGATACTTGGTTGACGGTGACTTGACCGTCTTGACACAAGTTAGCTAGCGCGGAACTTTCTAGTTTTTGATAGACTCGTGTATTGGATATTTTAAACAACATGAGAGGACGGACATCACATTTTGTGAGCGTGGACTGGGATTTTAGCACAGAGACACACAATGGTCTGAATACATCGCCTGCACAGGCTTTGGAAACTGAGAGACCGCTACTTCTCGAACTACTCCTCCATCCTGAGGTAAATAAACACATGTGGCTGAGAGAGACGGAGGAGCGATCTCTCCTCCGTCTCTCTCTCTACAACAGCCTGACAACAGCAGCTGTGCATTTAAACCTAAACATGCTATGTTGCCGCTGTTAAGCCCGGACACAATAAAAGTAGACCCAAAGATATAATTTTCCGAGAAAATTTTGAGATCAGTGAACGAACTGTACGTCTATATTAAAGTTTTTCGCCGTTTGACCATGGTAGAAGCGGGTCGTGATGTTCTTGACTCCGCGTCGTGCATTATATCTGTGTAATGCACGACTCCTCGTTGTTTAATCCTTACTTGTACATTGAATTTTCATTTGAATATTGGCACCAAAAAACTTCCATAGAAAGAAGTAGAGCAGTTTGTGTTAGTGATCTTTTTGGAACAATACGTCTGCGATCTCCTCCAGTCGAAGCAAAAGGGATTGCACTGTGCAGCGGAGAGCACAACTTTTCACTGAAATGATTCGGTTGTGGGTTCGACTCCCGGGTCGGACCATATCAACATCTCACGATCTCTCTGGGTGGAGTTTGCATGTTCTCCCCGTGTCACCGTGGGTTTTCTCTGGTTTCCTCTCACCTCCAAAAACATGTATGTTTAGGTTCATTGGGCAACACTGTAAATATGTGAATAATGGTGCATTCACAACACACTTTTGATTGTTTGTCTGGATAGTTCGGTTCGATTGGGTAATTGTGAACGAGCAGAACTCTGATCCGGTCCAAAATGTCCAAATCTGGTTTGGTTGGAGAGGTCGGTCTCTGGAGCGGTTCGTTTGTTTTGTGAAGCAAATGGACCGAGAGCGAAACAAAACCAGGAAGTGAACAGTGATTCAGGCTGAGACACACGTGAGGCTCAGAATCACAACAAACTCATGTGTGAGATCATAATGAGACAAATAACACACAAAAACACATGAAAGTAACAGGAGAAGGACGGGGGATGATTCAGGTCGAATTAATTATGATCACACGACCGTATGTCAACGTTTTCTCACGTTATCTACAAAAATAACAAAGTTATAACTCTTAGATGAAAGCAAATACATAAAGTAACACTACAGCCACATTACTGCAAGAAATGGTCTATATTCATCTAATATTTAGTTCTACAGCTGAGTGAGCAGAGACAGACCTTTCAGAGCCAGATTTACTCAAACAGATGAACTTCTTGGAACGAAATGCCCACCCCTCCTCTCTGGTCTTCTGAAGTGAAAGTGAAGTGTCTTTGCTCCGACACTTGTTCTGTCACTCCCTCTGGTCCCGTTAATGTGAGAGAAGTTGTGGACAGATCCATAAAAACAGAAATATAAAGTCCAGCAGTGTGTTTGTTTCTGATGTAAGTTAGCTGTAGCCACTGTTAGCCGAGAAGCCGGTGTCTTCTTTGCTGCTGACGTAGCGTGTTTCTGTCCCACAGCGCCTCTACAGGCCAAAGACAGATGTGTCTCTACAGCACTGGTTCGATTGGTAAAAGTGTTTTGTGAACAGAACCAGCCAGTTTAGAACAAAATATAATGTTGCAATTTTGGTTCCTAATTGAGCCGAGTCCGGTTCGGTTTGTATTGTGAATGCAGCCTACGAGAGTGACTGTTTTTCAGTCTAACTCTGCGATGAGTTGGCCACTGTCCTGGGTGTTCCCCGCCTAAGGCCCAAAGTCACTGGGATAGGCTCCAGTCACCTGCGACTCCTATAACGGGATTAAGCGGTAGAAAATGAATGAATGAATATTTGGTCTTTGTGGCTCAGTCTTTGCACAAAAAAGCCTGAATTAGACACAAATGTGTCTTGGCTGTGTAAATCCGCTCTGTGCACAGCGGGGCTTTTGTGATTGTGAACCTTAAAAGGAACCCCGAGAATTTTAATGTTTGTTTTCGAGTTTTCCTTATATCATCAAAGATATAAATACACACGAAAATAATCTGAAAATCTACCGTTTTATTAAACTTTTAAGAAATATATTTTCACGGAAGACGCCATCATTGTTTACAACACAGTGCATTATGGGTAGTATGACGTCGAATCGTGTAACTACGAGGAAAGTTATGAAAGCTTAACACATTGTCCTTGTTTCCTCCCGAGACCAAATCACAACCAAAAGCCACACAATGTACCATTTTACCAAACACTACTGACGCTCCTGTTAACCAGACGAAACACTACTGACGCTCCTGTTAACCAGACGAAACACTACTGACGCTCCTGTTAACCAGACGAAACACTACTGACGCTCCTGTTAACCAGACGAAACACTACTGACGCTCCTGTTAACCAGACGAAAAAACTACTGACGCCTGGTTAACAAAAAGAAACACTACTGACGCTCCTGTTAACCAGACGAAACACTACTGACGCTCCTGTTAACCAGACGAAACACTACTGACGCTCCTGTTAACCAGACGAAACACTACTGACGCTCCTGTTAACCAGACGAAACACTACGACCCTGAACAGACGAAAATACTGACGCTCCTGTTAACCAGACGAAACACTACTGACGCTCCTGTTAACCAGACGAAACACTACTGACGCTCCTGTTAACCAGACGAAACACTACTGACGCTCCTGTTAACCAGACGAAACACTACTGACGCTCCTGTTAACCAGATCAACTACTGACGCTCCTGTTAACAGACGAAACACTACTGACGCTCCTGTTACCGACGTAACCAGAGAACCTACTGACGCTCCTGTTAACCAGACGAAACACTACTGACGCTCCTGTAACCAGACGAAACACTACTGACGCTCCTGTTAACCAGACGAAACACTACTGCGCTCCTGTTAACCAGACGAAACACTACTGACGCTCCTGTTAACCAGATCAACCGTGCGTCTCACGACTGACGCTCACTGCGCCAGTGCGTCTCATGATGACGCTCACTGCGCCAGTGCGTCTCACGATTCTGCGTCATCACCTCAAGATGGCGGCGCCCGTAAAATCAGGAAGTTGTTGTAAACATGACAATTTTACGTCAAACGGCGAATATTTGTTTACTTTAAGTTCTACTTTTTAGTAAGTATACCTACGCCAAGTATTTTGGATCTATTTATGTAAATATTCGGGGTTCCTTTTAAAGCGAACCCTGGCTACAATCACATGTTTACCCCTAAAACACTTCTAATATCATCACTTATGTAAATACAGGACCTTGAAAGTATTTGTAGTTTTATCAAAATCATGTTTTAAAGAAATCACATGGCTGCCATTTTGTCTGGCTGTGACGTCAAATGGTTGTCTTTCTGCCCTCTGGTGGTTGTCAAGGTAACAGGTAACTAAGTAACATGAATTCAACAGTTAAAACCTTTCAGTTTGAGCTGTAGTTTGGCCAAATAGAGAACGATTATGTAGAATCTAGTAAAACTAAAGATAATCAAGAGGAAGAGGCTGAACTGGACACTGTCAGAGGTGTTTTTGTTTTCAACTGTTCACCGATCAAAACCGCAGGAGTAACCATGGCAACAACCAAAAGCAACCATTTGACATCATCAACCCAGATGCATGCGTCTGGACATATGGCGGCCCAGTAGCTCAAACAATGCAGATTTTATAAAAATGGTAAGCAGTTATATATTTGTTTGTAGTTTATTTGAACAAAACATGAGATGTACTTGCATTTTAGCCATATTTGTCGTTATAGTCGGGTTCACTTTAAGAGTTTCAGATGGACTAGAAATGTTCCCAGGACAGCCTGCCGTAACCTCAATTTACACCGACGCAGCAGCAGCAGCAGCAGCAGCAAGTCACACGCAGGAATCACTCACAGTAGAATCAAGTCTGAGTGCAGAAGACTTTATGTATACACAGAATACAGGAGGCCTATACACTGTTCAAAGTGCTGGTTCTAGGATTTTAACCCTCATTTCAATCATTTTAACTAACTTAACTTTACTTTACATAAGACTGATATATTTTACACAGTTAAGGGACTGCAAATCCAGAGAGAATGAGAAGGTTTTGTGATTATGATCTCTCCCTTCTCTCTCTCTTCATCTCTCGCTCTCCCTCTTTCTTCCACTCTTTCTCATTCTCTCTCTCCTTTTCTATCTCTCCGCTCTCTCTCTCTTCTTTTTCCTTCTCCTCTCGCTATCTTCTCTCTCTTTCTGTTTCCTCTCTCTTTTCTCTCTCTCTCATTTTTCTTCTTCTCATCACCCGCTCTCTTTTTTGGTCCTTCTTTTCCTTTCTTCCCATTCTCTTCCCTTCTCTCTCGCTTCTTTCTCTCTCTCCTTTTCTCATCTCGTTCTTTCTCATTTTCTTGCTCGTCCCTCCCTCTCTCTCCTTTTTCTCTCTTCTTCTCTCGCTATTCTTCTCTGCTGTTTCTCTCGTCTATCTCTCTCTCTCTCAGGCGTCTCTGAGAGAGCGAGAGAGAGAGGGAGAGAAAGGGAGAGAGAGTGTAGAGAAAGAGAGAGAGGAGAGGAGAGAAAGAGAGAGAGAGGAGAGAGAGAGAGAGAGAAAAGAGAGAGACAAGAGAGGGAAAGAGAAAGAAAGAGAAGAGGCAAAAAGAGAGAAGGGAAGAAAGGAGAGAGCAAGAGAGAAAGAGAAAAGAGATAGGGAAAGAAGAAGAAAGAAAGAAGAAAGATAAAGGAGGAAAAAAGAGAGAGGTAAAAAGAGAGAGGGGGAGAGAGGAAAAAAGATAGGAAAAGGAAGAAAGAAAGGAGAGGAAAAGAAAGAGGTAAATGAGGCAAGAGAAAGAGGAGAAAAAGAGAGGGAAAGAAGAAAGAGAGCAAGAAGGGAGAGAGAAAGATGACAGAGAAGAGAGGAAAAAAGAGAGGTAAGAAGGGAGAGAAAAAATAGAGGCAAAGGAGAACGAGAGAGAAAAAGAAAGAAAGATCAGACTTTCCCTGACACGTCTCCCAAACACGTCTCCTCTGTGGTTTGTCTTGTGTCTCTGAAAACACCGGAGCGTCTCGCTTTGACAATTCATTTGGTCCAAATCCCAGAAGAAAAAACAGACTCGAGGTGGTTCAACTTTTTAAAAAACAAAAACAGGAAGACAGAAGAAACGAACACACAAACCTATCTAACCAGAAAAT
>JBBPFD010000326.1:25822-59255 GCA_038363315.1 Mugilogobius chulae
CGAACATGAACCACACTTCTGTTCTCTGGCGCTGCACCAAAGTGAGAAGGACGAGTCACAGCGGTGGTGTGCACGCGCTTCAGTTGATGCGCTGAGACTGCACAGTGCTTTTGTACAGAATGACATCGACATTCTCCAGCCTTTCTGTGAGTGTTTGATAGGAGAGCTGCACGGTCCGGTCCAGACGGAGCGGCGCTTGGGTCTGGATCCAGACCGGAGTCCGTCCTCGGTGACCTGGAGTATAAGCTAGAACTTATAGGAATCGTAAGTTAAAAGATTTTAATTGAGATCAGAATCTCTTTTTCAGTGGAGTAATGGAAGAAGGAAAGAGAGGCGGAGCCTATTGGTCCTATTTTAGTGGTAGAGAAACCACAGACTCCAGAGGAAATCTGCACAGACACGCGAAAAACATGCAAACACAGAGAAGGATCATGTGATGTGATAGACGGGTCATTCTCTGAAAGTGGACCGTTTTGACCATGGTTATTTGACAGGTTTTCATTAAGTAAATAATAATAATTTTGTTTTAATTTTCATGTAATATATACTACTAATGTGCCTCTAAAAGATTTTAAAAATTGCAGCCCAAGATAAGATGGAACTTTTTTTACAACCTTTTTTTTCCAAAAAAAAATAGCTTAAATCCTGACCAAAAGTGTGACATTTTTATCCAGCAATAAACATGATGTAATTTCCTCATGTAAACTCGATAAAATACTGCATTGAAACACAATAAAATGAAGAATAATGTTGGAAAATATGTTTGCATTTCATTTTCTACTTTTTGTATTCAGTTTTGCGAAAACGAAGCCGAATTCCTGGGTATCTGAATGTAACTGTTGGTGTCCATATAAGTTACACACGGACCTGATCAGTTTATCAGCAAGTGAAGACTTTCAACGCTCAGAACCTTCAGCGGATAAACACCACTAATGTGTGTATTCAGAGATAGCTCAAAAATCACATTCAGAGAGAAAAAATATCTATGAAAAACAAACCTTATATTTTCGGTCTTAAAAATACGCTGTTACATGGTGAGTTTAATTTCAATCCAGCACGGCGACTTGGATTTTGCGTCATCTGAAACGGCACAATTTACGGCAGTTTGCCGTAATTGTGACCAAACATCAACACGCGTCTCCATATTGCCACTGAAAAGTCAAAACTCGCGTTGAAAAGTTTGTGTTCTTATTGTTACTCGCCGTATTAATAGTCCTTGGGCCAGAGGCCAGATTTGTTATTTTGGAATGAAAGCTAAGGTAACGTAAATCATTTTGGAATTATCGATTTAGACGTGGAGCCCATGTTATATTCAGCTTTCTCCGTGTTTTTATCACCGTGAGTTTTTTGGTGGATTTGTGATTGAATGAGACATGAAATCGGTTGGTTTTACAACTAAAATATTTCGCTTGTTGGTGTACTTGATCCTCAAATTCAATAATTTCTTTGATTAAATGTGTTCCTTTTCATAGTTCCTTTACTTATAATATAATATATATAATATTTTATTTAGTATATAGCAACTCTCTCAGCTAAAAAATGTCGTCAAATTGGTGTCCATGCTACATGCGGAATTATGCTCCATTGAGAGCAATTGAAATTCAAAAATGAAATGGCTATATTGGAAAAAATAGTTGTGCATCTTTCTTGACATCATAGATCCTGTCAGTACACTTCTCTTCAGGGAAATTAACCTAAAAATAAAACAATTGCTGCAGTTTGAATTTTTAGCCTGGATGTCACACTTTATGGTCCCACTTTCAGAGAATCACCCAGACGTCTTAAATCTTCTGCACTGTCCCAAAGGTTTAGTCTACTTTATTACTTTGTTTTATTGCTTCTGGTGCATAAACATCCAAAGTGAAAGTGCGTTTGATGGACTAGAACAACACAAATAATGCATCATTAAAGTTGTAAGCCCCGCCTCTTCACGGTAAAAAATTTAATAAAATAAAATCAGAACAATACCATATTACTCGTGCAGAAAGCAATCCAAGTACAATAGTGAGTAAACAAATGAAGACAGACTCATAAAAGTGGATTTCACCGAACACGTCTCCTTTAATCTGAGCTTCTGTGTTTTATGTAAAAGCAGCAGCGGCGGCGGACATTTTGGCTCTGATCTCCCTCTCTCCCTCAGGTGAAGCGGTTTCATTCAGTCTTTGTGATGGAACGAGATCCACCTGCGCCGCTTTCAGACGCTTAAATAATCCAATCCATAATAAAACCCCGGCACTTCAAACGAGGCTTTTGTCCGACGCAAATCCACGTTTTATGGAAACGCTTCGGCGCAACAAAGGCCCGGAAATATATCTGCTCCGAGCGTTAACATTCAGCCAGGTCCCACTGTGAAAGGACTGGACTAAAGCAGGACTAAAGCTGGACTAAAGCTGTACTAAAGCTGGACTAAAGCTGGACTAAAGAAGGACTGAAGCTGGACTAGAGCTGGACTAAAGAAGGACTAAAGCTGGACTAAAGAAGGACTAAAGCTGGACTAAAGAAGGACTAAGAAGAAGGACTAAAGAAGACGAAAGCAGGACTGAAGCTGGACTAAAGCTGGACTAAAGCTGGACTAAAGCTGGACTAAAGCTGGACTAAAGCTGGACTAAAGAAGGACTGAAGCTGGACTAGAGCTGGACTAAAGAAGGACTAAAGCTGGACTGAAGCTAAAAGCAGGACTAGAGCTGGACTAAAGCAGGACTAAAGAAGGACTAAAGAAGGACTAAAGCTGGACTGAAGCTAAAAGCAGGACTAGAGCTGGACTAAAGCTGGACTAAAGCAGGACTAAAGCAGGACTAAAACAGGACTAAAGGAGGACTAAAGCAGGACTAAAACAGGACTAAAGCTGGACTAAAGCAGGACTAAACTAGACTAAAGCAGGACTAAAGCTGGACTAAAGAAGGACTAAAGCTGGACTAAAGCTGTACTAAAGCTGGACTAAAGCAGGACTAAAGCTGGACTAAAGCAGGGACTAAGCAGGACTAAGCTGGACTAAAGCTGGACTAAAACAGGACTAAAGCTGAACTAAAGAAGGACTGGACTGGGTCTAAAGCCTAAACCCATGTAAAGAGATTCAGCTGGTTTAGAGGGAAGAGGGCAGAGATTTGAACCGGAACAAACCTCCAGAGACAAGATTATGTGAAAGAGAGAGAGAGAGAGGGAAGAGAGAGAGAAAGGGAGAGAGAGTGAGGGAGGGAGGGGGAGAGAAGAGAGAGAAGAGAGAGAGAGGCACTTGTAGAAGAAAAAATATGCTGTTTAAACCAGGACTAAATCAGGTCTAAACCAGGACTAAAACCAGGTCTAAACCAGGTCTAAATCAGGTCTAAAACCAGGTCTAAACCAGGTCTAAACAGGTCTAAATCAGGTCTAAACCAGGTCTAAAGCAGGTCTAAACCAGGACTAAATCAGGTCTAAATAAAGTCCTCTCTCACAGAAACACAAACAGTCTGAATTAAACAAATGATCCTGAGTCTGACTTTGACAAAACACTTTCTCTGAACAACAACAACAACAACGAGCGGCTGAACAAATGGATCTGTCAGAGCCTCGTGCACGCTCCTGGGCTCACGTGCACGCCCCCAGACCTCACGTGCACGCTCCCAGACGACCTCGGGCTGATTGGATTTAAATGAGAGCGTTGACAGAAGCCATTAGACTGAAGTCAGGTGACACACACAGAGACGTCGGGCTGATCAATGATTGTGATTAATCAGCTCGCAGTAATGGAAACTTGATAAGTGTTTGTGTTTTAGAAGCAGGAATGTCTCTGTTTTATGATATTAAAGTGAGACGCAACACATTTAAAACATGTGCTGTGGTTTAGGAAAAAGTCAGAGAGGAAATGCTGTAAGTTTTTATTTCACGTGACTTGTTTAATTCGCCTATAACATGGTCACAAGTTTAAAAACTTTATTTTACATGTAAAATTAATTCATTAATCTCAAATTACGATCAGGAAATGTATTTTTATGGCTGTTTTGATTGTGTAAAAAAAGGAAAAGGAAGGAGCTGAAAAAAGGAATTGTGGGGGTTTCTTGGGCAGGCGTGCAGAGGGTGAGAGCGGTTGGCAAAGCTTTGAGATCGACAAGAAAAGGTCAGTGAGGTTTTAAAATCAAAGAGAACAGTCAGCAAGGCTTTGAGATCGAGCAAGAAGAGTCAGTGAAGCTTTGAGATCGACAAGAAGAGTCAGCGAAGCTTTGAGATCGACAAGAAGAGTCAGCGAAGCTTTGAGATCGACAAGAAGAGTCAGTGAAGCTTTGAGATCGACAAGAAAGTCAGTGAAGCTTTGAGATCGACAAGAAGAGTCAGCAAAGCTTTGAGATCGACAAGAAGAGTCAGCGAAGCTTTGAGATCGACAAGAAGAGTCAGCGAAGCTTTGAGATCGACAAGAAGAGTCAGCGAAGCTTTGAGATCGACAAGAAGAGTCAGCGAAGCTTTGAGATCGACAAGAAGAGTCAGCGAAGCTTTGAGATCGACAAGAAGAGTCAGCGAAGCTTTGAGATCGACAAGAGAGTCAGCGAAGCTTTGAGATCGACAGAAGAGTCAGCGAAGCTTTGAGATCGAAAGAAGAGTCAGTGAAGCTTTGAGATCGAGCATGAAGAGTCAGCGAAGCTTTGAGATCGAGCAAGAAGAATCAGCGAAGCTTTGAGATCGAACAAGAAGAGTCAGTGAAGCTTTGAGATCGACAAGAAGAGTCAGCGAAGCTTTGAGATCGACAAGAAGAGTCAGCGAAACTTTGAGATCGACAAGAAGAGTCAGCGAAGCTTTGAGATCGACAAGAAGAGTCAGCGAAGCTTTGAGATCGACAAGAAGAGTCAGTGAAGCTTTGAGATCGAACAAGAAGAGTCAGTGAAGCTTTGAGATCGACAAGAAGAGTCAGCGAAGCTTTGAGATCGACAAGAAGAGTCAGCGAAACTTTGAGATCGACAAGAAGAGTCAGCGAAGCTTTGAGATCGACAAGAAGAGTCAGTGAAGCTTTGAGATCGACAAGAAGAGTCAGCAAAGCTTTGAGATCGACAAGAAGAGTCAGCGAAGCTTTGAGATCGACAAGAAGAGTCAGCGAAGCTTTGAGATCGACAAGAAGAGTCAGCGAAGCTTTGAGATCGACAAGAAGAGTCAGCGAAGCTTTGAGATCGACAAGAAGAGTCAGCGAAGCTTTGAGATCGACAAGAAGAGTCAGCGAAGCTTTGAGATCGACAAGAAGAGTCAGTGAAGTTTCAGGATCAAAAGAGAACAGTCAGCGAGGCTTCAAGATCGAGCAGGATTGATCAGCGAAGCTTCAAGATCAAGCGGGAACCGTCAACGAGGCTTTGAGATCAACTAGGAACAGTCAACAAGGCTTCAAAATCGAGCGGGAACGGTCATCGAAGCTTCAGGATCGAGCGGAAAACAATCAGCAAGGCTTTGAGATTGATTGGGAACGATCAATGAGGCTTATAGTTTATGGTATTTAGGTTGTGTTTCTAGTTCTACGTATATCGACTGGTACATTTAGTGACATCTAGTGTTATGTGTGGTGGAACGCTTAAAACTCAAATGCGAAAAAAATGTTTCGTTTATGTCTGCTATTCTTAAATATAAAGAAGGAACACAACCTATAGTTTATTAATGGTTGTAGCCTTAATCAGTATCAAGCACAACTTTGAACCAACAAATCTGAGCTCCTCTCTCTCCTTTAGAAGAATATTTACTGAATATAAGATAAGATATACAGTGTTTTTGTGTTTTAATGAGTGTTTTGTTTGTGCTAAAGTCCAAACACAGCTCCACAGTAAGTTTGGTCTGTTTAAGATGCAGTCGAACTTTTGAAATGTGAAATCCTCTGGAGCTTCCATTTCAGTCTAATCTGAGAGTCTGGCTCCGTCCACAGACGCCGCTCTAATAAGCCTCCTCCACCGCCACGCCGAGGAATAAATATTGGACTTTCAAATGTACAACACTCTACGAGAGAGAGAAAACACAGGGCTAAAGCAGGACAAAAACAGGGCTAAACAGGACTAAAACAGGGCTAAAGCAGGACAAAAACAGGGCTAAAACAGGACTAAACCAGGGCTAATGCAGGACAAAAAAGGACTAAACCAGGGCTAAAGCAGGACAAAACAGGACCAAAACAGGGCTAAAACTAGTACTATAAACAGGACTGAAGCAGGACTAAAACAGGACTAAAGCAGGACAAAAACAGGGCTAAAACAGGACTAATGCAGGACTAAAACAGGGCTAATTTAATTAATTGACCTTATTTAACCAGGGAAGTCCCACTGAGATTCAGAATCTCTTTTGCAGGGGAGCCCTGGGGGAAGGGTCAGGGGAGACAGGACAAAAACAGGACTAAACCAGGACTAAAACCAGGACTAAACCAGGACTAAAACAGGACTAAACAGGACTAAAACCAGGACAAAATCAGGACTAAACCAGGACTAAAACCAGGACTAAACCAGGACTAAAACAGGACTAAAGCAGGACTAACAGGACTAAAACCAGGACAAAAACAGGACTAAACCAGGGCTAATGCAGGACTAAACCAGGACTAAAACCAGGACTAAACCAGGACTAAAACAGGACTAAACAGGACTAAAACCAGGACAACAAAACAGGACTAAACCAGGACTAAAACCAGGACTAAACCAGGACTAAAACAGGACTAAAACGGACTAAACAGGACTAAAACCAGGACAAAACAGGACTAAACCAGGGCTAATGCAGGACAAGACAGGGCAAAAACAGACTAAAGCGGGACAAAACAGACTAAACCAGGGCTAAGCAGGACAAAAACAGGACTAAAACAGGGCTAAAGCGGACAAAACGGAGAACCAGGCTAAAGCGGGACAAAAACAGGATAAGACCAGGCTAAACCAGGACTAAACCAGGACTAAAACAGGTAGGGGACTAACCAGGCACTTGAAACAAACAGACTAAAACAGGACTAAACCCTAAAACCAGGACTAAACCAGGTTACTAAAACAGGACTAAAACAGGACTAAAACAGAGACTAGAAGCTAACAGGACAAAAAACAGGACTAAAAACCAGGACTAAAACAGGACAAACAACACAGGACTAAAACCAGGACTAAAATACAAGACTAAACCAGGACTAAAAACCAGGACTAAAAACAGGACATAAACCCTAACAGACACTAAAACCAGACAAAACCAGGACTCCCAGGGCTAAAGCAGGACTAAACAGGACTAAAACACAAAAACAGGGAAAGGGCAGGACTAACCAGGCGCTAAGCGGGACAAGAAAAACAGGACAAACCAGGGCTAAAGCGGGACAAAACAGGACTAACAGGGCTTAAAGCGGGACAAAAGCAGGATTGGAGTAGACCAAACTATAATTAACTATTATTAAAACTAGTACTTAAAACAGAACTAAATTAGGACTTAAACAGCTCAAACAGAAACTGTAGAGAACCACCCAAGCTCAGCCAATCAGAGAGCTGCATTCGGCTCCTGGGGAGAACAAAAATTCTTTATTAATTAATTCAGACAGTACTCAGTGGTCTATTTTTTTCACAAAGTGCTGCATTTATCAGACTGTTATGGAAAACAATGTAAACAGTTAATTACCCCCAACTTTAAGTTAGGGTTGTCAAAAAAGTCTATACAAATGGATGCTAAACTGGCATCGATACTTGATACTCGTTTGAACAAGTATCAATATTTTTTAAACTTCAGCGGCGCACATCCGTCACAGATACATAGTCGTGTTAGTTGTAGGTCACTCAACACAAACCTCGCAATGTACACAGGGGTAAACGAGTTGAGTACCGTAGTAAGTTACTTTTATGAAGCTAGGTCGCAATCTAACTGACCCAGAAGCCTTGTCCGACTCTAGGAGGGATAAGCACAGTTAATAGGCACACACGACAATGAATTTAAGGTGTAGTTGGTACCATGTATTCAGTGAAAAACATACAAATACAAAAGAAAACAATAATGATATGAAACCACAATATTTACAGTCTGCAGAAAGTATGACATTTGTTTCTCTTTCTTTAAAAATATATATCGATCATAATCAATATTCACAATAACAATTCAAGGGTGGCTTGTCCCCTGATTGATAAACCAGAAATTTCACAGTTCACACACACATATGAAACAGTTTGAAATTCACCAAGGACGGGGCACAACTTTAAATGTCCAAAGTGCCCAAAATGTTACTGGTGTCCCGAGCTAAATGTCCATATTCAAATATCCACTTATGTTAGAATGTCCATAGGCAAAGGTCCATTTGTGTGTGATGTCCATAGGCTAAAAGCCTTTGAGTGACATGTGAGTGTGTGAGTGAGAAGGTGGGGGGGGGCAAGGCTATCAGAGCCTCCTACAAGACCAGCAGGGCATTGAACTGGTTTGTTCGGCTCCACTCTTAGCTCGCCATCGGGTTGTTTCCCGAGCAGGATACTGGCTGGCCAATTTCCTTTTAAAACCGACGCACCACGCGACCAAACGGCTCCTACCCTGCGCTGGCTGTAGGCTCTGATAGCTGCTCTGTGTTCGATCCCCACGCTTCTAATCTGAGAACAGCGCCATTGGCATGTAAAAACTCTACGAGCAGCGTGATTGGCTGAACGCATGCACGCTCCGACGTCGTGGGACGTTTGCGCTACGTGATGCAGTGATGTAACACATAGGAGACAGACGGCTCACATTAATTTTATATTTTCAAGTTTAAAAGAGCGTTTTTTCAACCTGGTTATATAAACATCATGTCTTTTACCTACAAACTGTCACTGTTTGTACTTTTAGTCATTATCATTTAATTTATTTTATCACAGTCTGAGGCTGACTCTTCAAACAGAAAGAAGGAAAGACAGCTGAGAGCTGTGTCTCTGCTCTTTCTCTTCACATGCTAAGCCCACCCCTTTCTTCCTCTCGGAACCACTGGAAATGATCAAATATCAAATTACTAAGCAGCAAATGTGTCCATTATCAATGTAAAGGTTCATGAACCAAGTTATTCAAAATACAATTAAATTGATAAAAAACAAAAACACATCATAAATAAAAATGTATTTTTAAAAGTAAAAATTCTACTATAATAATATATTTTAAAAGTTGGTATTGAAATTGGTATTGAGTTTTTTAAGTATCGAATCAAGTTTGAACTTTTAGTATAGTCAATGTTAACCAGCGCTTTGAGTTATCCAGTAAACGTGCATCCTGCGTCCAGCGCGGTGAGTTCTGCGCGTTTCATGTGACTTTGTGTTCTGCAGTGAGGACGTCCCAAACAAACGACCCCACATCAAACATCCAACACTAAAACTGGACAAACTGTGGTCCAGACGCTTCCACCGATCAGATCCTTCTCTCCTGCGCCACAGTGAGTCCAAACCTCATTCACTTTCAGTCTGTTTAATCTTGTAGTTATTAAAAAAGCACGTGTTCTTCACCTGCGTGTTCTCCTCCGCCGAAGTCAGGCCTCGCACAGCTGCCGGCGATAATCAATACAAGTTTAATCTGGTTTATTCAGCTCCACTTTCTAATTATCAAATATAATTAAAGCCGATGGAGCGGAACTGATGAGGCCCTTTCACAATAAAAGCACGGAGATGGGATAACGGCTGCGGGCTTTATCTGTGCGTTCTTATTATCAAACACAAAACACGAGAGGAATCTGAACGAGCCTCTGAACCAGGAGGAAGTACGAGAGGTTTAGAGGAATCTGAACGAGCTGCGCCGAACCAGGAGGAAGTACGAGAGGTTTAGAGGAATCTGAACCGATCTAGACTGAACCAGGAGGAAGTACGAGAGGTAGAGGATCTGAACGATCTAGACTGAAAGAGGAAGTCGAGAGGTTTAGAGGAATCTGAACCGAGCTAGACTGAACAGGAGGAAGTACGAGAGGTTTAGAGGAATCTGAACCGAGCTAGACTGAACCAGGAGGAAGTACGAGAGGTTTAGAGGAATCTGAACCGAGCTAGACTGAACCAGGAGGAAGTACGAAGTTAGAGAGAACCGACCGACTGAACCAGGAGGAAGTAGAGAGTTTAGAGAATCTGAACCGAGCTAGACTGAACCAGGAGGAAGTACGAGGTTTAGAGGAATCTGAACCGAGCTAGACTGAACCAGGAGGAAGTACGAGAGGTTTAGAGGAATCTGAACCAAGCCGCACTGAACCAGGAGGAAGTACGAGAGGTTTAGAGGAATCTGAACGAGCTAGACTGAACCAGGAGGAAGTACGAGGGTTAGAGGAATCTGACCGAGCCGCGCGAACCAGGAGGAAGTACGAGAGTTAGAGGAATCTGAACCGAGCTAGACTGAACAGGAGGAAGTACAAAGAGTTTAGTGTGAGTGTGGACTTAAAGCTCAAACACATGACAGTCTAATCATGAGTAAGACTTTTGTTTCTCTCTCATTCTTCTTAATCAGTGTTTAGAGATCAGTAAATTCAGACAAAGACGGGACATGAGGCTTCAGGCACAGAACAGGCTGGATTAGGGTGTTTTGTGACCCGAGGCTAAACATTTTGAGGCCCCTTCGAACTAACCCACAACTTACACCAGGAGCAGCAGCAGCATGTAACGTCAGACGAGCAACATGTAAACGTGTATTTTCAGAAGCTTCAATCTACGTCTGAGCATCTACACACATGAATAAACTAAAAAACTGCTCACATATTATGAATTGGTCAGGTGAGGAAAAGCTTAAGTGTGATGTTTTTTCAAAAAGCATCAACAAGCATTTGCAGATTTTACATCCAGGTTTTGACTGAGTTACTCTCAGTGCTTGTCACTGAAACACTTTAAACTTGGCAAAAAACAAACAAACAAAAAAAACATTTTTTTTTAGTAAAAACAAATCAAAAGGACTTTCCAGAGCAAAAAGCTCCAACAACCAGAAGCAAGAATACAGAAAGCAGGTTCAATGGGAAATGTGCCGTGTGTGTTATTTTTACAGTGATCTTCAAAGGCTGTATTGAAAAGGCTTAGCCCAAAACAATAGGGAGGGTCTCAACAAATAAAGTTTTCATCAGTGTGTATGCGGCGGTTTGTTTGGTGAAGAACATTAGTTTATGTTTCTTTCTCTTCTCTTGTCCAATCATGGAGCTTAAACAGGGACAGAAGTGAGCCATGGGAGGTTCTGTCTGAGGGTCCACTGTGAAAGCAGGTCCGTCTGCAACTCACTGTGGACCGGGTCGCTGTGGACCGGGTCGCTGTGGACCGGGTCGCTGTGGACCAGTCACTGTGGACCGGGTCGCTGTGGACCGGGTCGCTGTGGACCGGGTCACTGTGGACCAGTCACTGTGGACCAGTCACTGTGGACCGGGTCGCTGTGGACCGGGTCGCTGTGGACCAGTCACTGTGGACCAGTCCTGTGGACCAGTCACTGTGGACCAGTCACTGTGGACCAGTCACTGTGGACCAGTCACTGTGGACCACTCACTGTGGACCAGTCACTGTGGACCGGGTCGCTGTGGACCAGTCACTGTGGACCGGGTCGCTGTGGACCAGTCACTGTGGACCAGTCACTGTGAACCAGTCACTGTGGACCAGTCACTGTGGACCAGTCGCTGTGGACCAGTCACTGTGGACCAGTCACTGTGGACCAGTCACTGTGGACCAGTCGCTGTGGACCGGGTCGCTGTGGACCAGTCACTGTGGACCAGTCACTGTGGACCAGTCACTGTGGACCAGTCGCTGTGGACCAGTCACTGTGGACCGGGTCACTTTGCAAACAGAGTTTGGGAAGTTTGTCCACTTTCTGACAGAGCTGACAATTGAGCCACTTCTTTTAATGCACACATGTATAAGAAGAACACTCTCATAACCCCACACATGGGACTGCTACGACTAGAGGAGCTGGTTGGGGGCTGAGGGAGGAGAAGAAAAGGAAGTTAACTATTTTAACAATTAAAACTATTATAACTATTATTACTAATTTACTTTTTTTAATACACATTAAGTAACATTTTATTATTACTATTATTACTTTGTTTTATGACTTTTTCCTCCTTTTATTCCTTGTTCTTGTTTTAGCCTTCCTACTATATTAAATCTTAACTTTCTCTATGTCTTCTTTTATCTAGTGACTATTTTTAATATTCTTGTTTCTTGTCCCACTCCCCTTTGGGAGTGTGTCTGTCCTAGGATGTTCCAGGGTCGAGGCCTAGATCTTGGAGGCTCCCTGGTTGTCAGGACCTGGTCCCTCACTGTGTGGATTCGTCCTGAATCTCCCTGTTCATGTGAAGTCCTTTGAGATGACTGTTGTTGTGATTCTGGGCTATATAAAAACGTTTTTCAACTGTTATAATGTTGGTTTATTCTCAGAAACGTCCCTGAAGACACTTTTATTTACAAAACACACAAAACATCAACATTTGACACAAAGAATAATGTTTCTTTTACAGATTCTATGTAGAAGAAAAAATCCATCTGTTTTACTCTGAACTCCTGCATCAGTGTGAAAGAACAAAACCCAGCTGTGCATCAGAAAAAGCAGAAGAGAAGCCTGACTCTTTGACATGATTGGTTAAGGAGCTTCTGTTATAAAAGTGTCTAAAAGTCTGAGCACAATCTGTTCTTTCCCCAGCGACGGAGGCTCTTTAAATCAAACTTCTCTCTTTTTCTTTTTCTGTCCGTTTGCTTTCGCTCGGCTGAATCCATGAATATCAAACAGCACCGGGCCGTGGAGTCTGAATTAAACCAGAGTCAGTCCCAGAGCTGCTGTCACTACAACTGTCTGCTTTTATTCTGAAAATCCACACTGTTAAAGTCGCTACAACTGTCTGCTTTAATTCTGAAAATCCACAGAGTTAAAGTCGCTACAACTGTCTGCTTTTATTCTGAAAATCCACAGAGTTAAAGTCACTACAACTGTCTGCTTTTATTCTGAAAATCCACAGAGTTAAAGTCGCTACAACTGTCTGCTTTTATTCTGAAAATCCACAGAGTTAAAGTCACTACAACTGTCTGCTTTTATTCTGAAAATCCACAGAGTTAAAGTCACTACAACTGTCTGCTTTTATTCTGAAAATCCACAGAGTTAAAGTCACTACAACTGTCTGCTTTTATTCTGAAAATCCACAGAGTTAAAGTCGCTACAACTGTCTGCTT
The DNA here is from genome assembly GCA_038363315.1 of Mugilogobius chulae. NCBI lineage: Eukaryota > Metazoa > Chordata > Actinopteri > Gobiiformes > Gobiidae > Mugilogobius > Mugilogobius chulae. The sequence continues at coordinate 38,878 of JBBPFD010000326.1, forward strand.
TTATTCTGAAAATCTGGCTCTAAACCAGGACCAAACCTAGGTCTAAACTGGGCCTAAACTGGGTCTAAACTGGTTCTAACTGGGACTAAAACTGGACTAAAACTGGCTCTAAACTGGGACTAAAACTGGGTCTAAACTGGGACTAAAACTGGACTAAAACTGGCTCTAAACTGGGACTAAAACTGGGTCTAAACTGGGACTAAAACTGGACTAAACTGGCTCTAAACTGGGACTAAAATGGGTCTAAACTGGGACTAAAACTGGACTAAAACTGGCTCTAAACTGGGACTAAAACTGGGTCTAAACTGGGACTAAAACTGGGTCTAAACTGGACTAAACCTGGGTCTAAACTGGGACTAAACAGGGTCTAACTGGTTCTAATTGGGACTAGAACTGGGTCTAAACTGGGTCTAAACTGGGTCTAAAACTGGGTCTAAAACTGGGTCTAAAACTGGGACTAAAACTGGGACTAAAACTTGTACTAAAACTGGGTCTAAAATTGGGTCTAAACTGGGTCTAAACTGGGACTAAAACTGGACTAAAACTGGGACTAAAACTGGACTAAAACTGGGACTAAAACTGGGACTAAAACTGGGTCTAAACTGGGTCTAAACTGGGTCTAAAACTGGGTCTAAAACTGGGTCTAAAACTGGGACTAAAACTGGGACTAAAACTTGTACTAAAACTGGGTCTAAAATTGGGTCTAAACTGGGTCTAAACTGGGTCTAAACTGGGACTAAAACTGGACTAAAACTGGCTCTAAACTAGACTAAAACTGGGACTAAACCTGGGTCTAAACTGGGTCTAAACTGGGACTAAAACTGGCTCTAAACTGGGACTAAAACTGGGTCTAAACTGGGACTAAAACTGGACTAAAACTGGGTCTAAACTGGACTAAAACTGGCTCTAAACTGGACTAAAACTGGCTCTAAACTGGGTCTAAACTGGGACTAAACCTGGGTCTAAACTGGGACTAAACCTGGGTCTAAACTGGACTAAAACTGGGTCTAAACTGGGACTAAACTGGACTAAAACTGGGACTAAAACTGGGTCTAAACTGGGTCTAAACTGGGACTAAAACTGGGTCTAAACTGGACTAAACCTGGGTCTAAACTGGACTAAACCTGGGTCTAAACTGGGACTAAACCTGGGTCTAAACTGGACTAAAACTGGGTCTAAACTGGGACTAAACTGGGACTAAAACTGGGACTAAAACTGGGTCTAAACTGGGTCTAAACTGGGACTAAAACTGGGTCTAAACTGGACTAAACCTGGGTCTAAACTGGACTAAACCTGGGTCTAAACTGGACTAAAACTGGACTAAACCTGGGTCTAAACTGACTAAAACTGGACTAAAACTGGACTAAAACTGGACTAAAACTGGGACTAAAACTGGGTCTAAAACTGGGTCTAAAACTGGGTCTAAACCTGGGTCTAAACTGGGTCTAAACCTGGGTCTAAACTGGGTCTAAACTGGGTCTAAACCTGGGTCTAAACTGGGTCTAAACTGGGTCTAAACCTGGGTCTAAACTGGGTCTAAACCTGGGACGAAAACCAGATTAGAAAAGGACTCTTCATGTTAAATACTTTTAAGATAAAATTATTCTGAAACTCCACAGAGTTAAAGTCACTACAACTGTCTGCTTTTATTCTGAAAATCCACAGAGTTAAAGTCGCTACAACTGTCTGCTTTTATTCTGAAAATCCACAGAGTTAAAGTCACTACAACTGTCTACTTTTATTCTGAAAATCCACAGAGTTAAAGTCGCTACAACTGTCGGCTTTTATTCTGAAAATCCACAGAGTTAAAGTCACTACAACTGTCTGCTTTTATTCTGAAAATCCACAGAGTTAAAGTCGCTACAACTGTCTGCTTTTATTCTGAAAATCCACAGAGTTAAAGTCGCTACAACTGTCTGCTTTTATTCTGAAAATCCACAGAGTTAAAGTCACTACAACTGTCTGCTTTTATTCTGAAAATCCACAGAGTTAAAGTCGCTACAACTGTCTGCTTTTATTCTGAAAATCCACAGAGTTAAAGTCGCTACAACTGTCTGCTTTTATTCTGAAAATCCACAGAGTTAAAGTCACTACAACTGTCTGCTTTTATTCTGAAAATCCACAGAGTTAAAGTCACTACAACTGTCTGCTTTTATTCTGAAAATCCACACAGTTAAAGTCACTACAACTGTCTGCTTTTATTCTGAAAATCCACAGAGTTAAAGTCACTACAACTGTCTGCTTTTATTCTGAAAATCCACAGAGTTAAAGTCGCTACAACTGTCTGCTTTTATTCTGAAAATCTAGTAGAAGAGGAAAAAGGAGAGAGGGAGAGAGGAGGAAGAGGGAGAAAGAGAGAGGAGGAAGTAAGAGAGGAGGAAGAGGGAGAGAGAACAAGAAAGAGAGAGAGAAGAGGGAGAGGGATAGAGAGAGGAGGAAGAAAGAGAAGAGGGAGAGAGAAGAGGAAGAGGGAGAGAGAGAGGGAAGAGGGAGAGAGAGATAGAGAAGAGGGAGAGAGAGAGGGAAGAGGGAGAGAGAGATAGAGAAGAGGAAGAGGGAGAGAGAGAGGGAGAGGGATAGAGAGAGAGGAGGAAGTAAGAGAGGAGGAAGAGGGAGAGAGAACAAGAGAGAGAGAGAAGAGGGAGAGAGAGAGAAGAGGAAGAGGGATAGAGAGAGGAGGAAGAAAGAGAAGAGGGAGAGAGAAGAGGAAGAGGGAGAGAGAGAGGGAAGAGGGAGAGAGAGATAGAGAAGAGGAAGAGGGAGAGAGAGAGAAGAGGGAGAGAGAGAGAGAAGAGGAAGAGGGATAGAGAGAGGAGGAAGAAAGAGAAGAGGGAGAGAGAGGAGGAAGAGGGAGAGAGAGGAGGAAGAGGGAGAGAGAGAGGGAAGAGGGAGAGATAGAGAAGAGGAAGAGGGAGAGAGAGATAGAGAAGAGGGAGAGAGAGAGAAGAGGAAGAGAGAGAGAAAGAAAGAGAGGAGGAAGAGGAAGAGAGAGGGAGGAGGGAGAAAGAGATAGAGAGAGAGGAGGAAGAGGGAGAGTGAGAGGGAAAGAGAGAAGAGGAAGGAGGAGAGAGAGAGAGGAGGAAGAAAGAAGAGGGAGAGAGAAAGAGAGAAGAGGGAGAGAAAGAGAGGAAGAAGAGGGAGAGATAGAGGAGGGAGAAAGAGAGAAATGAGGAAGAAAGAGAAGAGGAAGAGAGAGAGAAAGAGAGGGAGGGAGAGAGAGAGAGAAAGAGAGAGAGAAGGAAGAGGGAGAGAAGAGGGAGATAGAAAGAGAGAGAGAGAGAAAGGGATGAGAGAAGGAGAGAAAAAAGAAAGAAACAAAGAAAGAACAAAAGAATAAAACAGAGAGAGATAAGAGAGGGAGAAACAAATGAGAGAGAAAGAGAAAGGAGAGACGGAGTGAGAGGAGGTAATGAAGAGAGAGAGATAGAGGAAAGAGAGAAGAAAGAAAGAGCAAGAGTGAGAGACTTAAACACATGAGTTTAATCAACAACAACTTGAAGGAAGAAATGGTTAAACTATTCAACAAAAACAAAGTATTTAGACTGTTTAACTGCATTACCATCCCAACATGGCCGCTGTCCTGTCTCTGCTCTCTCCTCCACATTCTCTTACGTCCCGTCTCAAACATCCACACGAGTCACTGTTCTGATGGTTTTTGTCCATTTAATCAAAAGACTGAAGTTAAAAGCGACACATTTCATTTAAATCCATCTGTCACCTGTCTTCAGCTGCTCCACAAATCAATCTGAGACGGAAGAGAAGGACGAGAACATCCTTTATTACACTGACTTTGTGCAGCTATGAAATATTCTGTTATAATCCAGCTTTAGTCCTGCTTTAGTCCAGTTTTAGTCCTGCTTTAGTCCAGTTTTAGTCCTGCTTTAGTCCTGCTTTAGTCCTGTTTTAGTCCTGCTTTAGTCCTGCTTTAGTCCTGTTTTAGTCCTGGTTTAGTCCTGCTTTAGTCCTGTTTAAGTCCTGCTTTAGTCCTGTTTTAGTCCTGCTTTAGTCCTGTTTAAGTCCTGCTTTAGTCCTGTTTTAGTCCTGCTTTAGTCCTGCTTTAGTCCTGTTTTAGTCCTGCTTTAGTCCTGTTTTAGTCCTGTTTTAGTCCTGTTTTAGTCCTGCTTTAGTCCTGTTTTAGTCCTGCTTTAGTCCTGTTTTAGTCCTGTTTTAGTCCTGTTTTAGTCCTGTTTTAGTCCTGCTTTAGTCCTGCTTTAGTCCTGCTTTAGTCCTGCTTTAGTCCTGTTTTAGTCCTGTTTTAGTCCTGCTTTAGTCATGTTTTAGTCCAACTTTAGTCCTGTTTTAGTCCTGTTTTAGTCCTGCTTTAGTCCTGCTTTGGTCCTGTTTTAGTCCTGTTTTAGTCCTGCTTTAGTCCTGTTTAGTCCTGTTTTAGTCCTGTTTAGTCCTGCTTTAGTCCTGTTTTAGTCCTGCTTTTAGTCCTGTTTTAGTCCTGCTTTAGTCCTGCTTTAGTCCTGTTTAAGTCCTGTTTAAGTCCTGCTTTAGTCCTGCTTTAGTCCTGTTTTAGTCCTGTTTTAGTCCTGCTTTAGTCCTGCTTTAGTCCTGCTTTAGTCCTGTTTAAGTCCTGGTTCAGTCCTAAATCCGGTCTCTGGTTAAGTCCGGTGGAGTCTTAAACGAAAGCTCTACGTCTGTGTTGGAGTTAAGTGTTATTGACGGAAACGTAAAAAGCTCCATCAGGTTTAAATCCTGGATAAACTGGTTTAGACCTGGTTTAGACCCGGTCTCAGAGGGACTCTTAATCTTAATCTAAATGTCTGTTCTGCTCACGAGGGTCTGGCTTTGCTTCAAGTCCTGCTTTAGATCCTGTTTTAGTCCCAGTTTCCAGTCCTGGTGCAGATTATTTTTTAGACCTTGTTCAAATTCTCCTTTAGACCAGTTTCTGTCCAAATTTAGATCTTGTTTAAGACCAGTTCCAGACCAGGGGCCTCATGTCTAAAGCTTGCTTACGCCTTACTCAGTGCGTAAACCTCCCTCTGTGTCAAAGGTGGTATTTATAAAAGCTCCACTAGGCTCTGCTCAAACTGTTCTCCAAGTGTGCGCTGTACGCAAAGGCTGGAGACACGGGGAAAAGACGACACTCGTGGAGAGAAGGCCTGATTTTTTTTTCCAACCCAGTTATGCCAGACACCATCACTTTGCATTGGTGGCTATGCTAGCAAAAGTTTATAGTTTAATATATTTACCTAAGGGATTTGGTTAAGGTTAGGATTAGGATTAGGGTTAGGGTTAGGTTAAGTTAATTTGGTTAAGTTTAAGGGTTTGGGAAAGGTATGCTAACCAGGAAGCGGCATAACTGTGTTGGGAAAAATAAAGACGCGGAGAGAAGCAGAAGTGAAGAGAGTTTGAGGAAGTGTTTGATGCAGGAAATCATCATTTTATACAAATATTACATTTGTATTTCTGCCTTAAAGCAGATGTTGACCAAACACAGACAAGAGATGTTTATTCCTCTCATTTTTATTTACAACATGTGTATGTAAGGCCGTGCGCTCTCGTGCACAAGCTCGTGGCTCTCGTGCGTGTGTGTTGATTATGGCTTATGATTATGTGCTTCTCAAAGTGTGGGGCGCGCCCGTTAAGGGGAGCGTTTTCAGGGGGGCACAGGGAGCAGGGAGATAAATGCACTTAAACATAGGAGTGGAAGCAGGAAAAAAACAGAGAACACCGCCTCCACGATGACAACAGCTGCAGCAGCGAGCGGAGCTGCAACATGGACAGGATCCTGTCAAAAGAAAGATACTGATGCAGATAAAACAGGAGACCAACGCACCACGTAGATACTTAATAGTGATCAATTATTTTGTCTGCATTAACGCAACACGATGCATGAATGAAAGTGTCCGCTCTGCTGCTGCTCCTTTTCCCTCCGTCTCTCATAAACAGTCCACACACAGAGGATCTCTGCTGTAGTTATCGCAGTGGTCACGAGGAAGAAAGGTCTGCTGTACTGACAGCGGGACAGAGACGAGTCTGAGCTCCGTGTGGACGATTTAAAAACTCACACGTAGCTCTGACTCGTCTCTGTCCCGCTGTCACTACAGCAGACCTTTCTCTCCCTCTGACTCCTCCCCTTTTGCCTTTCCCCGTGTGTTATCACCTCATCTCTATTCAAATATTATTCAGGAGTCACTTTTCATGGTGAATGGGAGGTGTGGAGAGGGCGTGGCCTGTGTGGAGAGGGCGTGGCCTGTGGGGAGAGGGCGTGGCCTGTGTGGAGAGGGCGTGGCCTGTGTGGAGAGGGCGTGGTCTATGTGGAGAGGGCGTGGCCTGTGTGGAGAGGGCGTGGTCTATGTGGAGAAGGCGTGGCCTGTGTGGAGAGGGCGTGGCCTGCGTGGAGAGGGCGTGGCCTGTGTGGAGAGGGCGTGGCCTGTGTGGAGAGGGCGGGTGAAGTTTGCGTCGCGGACGCCACCTGTGGCCACTAGGTGTCCGCACTTGCTCAGCAAAAATCCTACGCAAACCTTTATAAATGAGGCCCCTGGTTTAGACCTGATTTAGTCTTGCTTTAGTCCAGTTTTAGTCCTGGTTCAGACCCTTCTTTAGCCCAGTTCCAGTCCTGATTCAGATCCTCTGTTCTGTTTTTAGCTGGTCTAAAATCAGAACAAACCCTCGCTCAGACCTGCGGAGGAGGGACTCAAACTGGATTTCACACTTTCATGTTTGGGCCTGGTGCGTCACGTGACCTTCAGCGCTGCGCCTGATTGGCTGACAGCTCCCTGAAGACCGGTGCGTGGGCTCAAAGGCAGAACATTAACACAACAAAGACGAGTTTTTAATCAGAGAAGATCATCTGCAGGACAATTATTTACGATCAATACGTTCAGCCTCGGGAGACGGCTTTGAAGAATGCTGCGCTCTGATTGGACGAGTCACCTGTCAGTCAAATGTTTAATGAGAAGTCTGTATCTAAAAAGTACAGAGCAGCCATTACAAATCATTACAAAAGAGAAGAAACACTCATAGCTCATGGTTCTAATCCTGCTTAGACCAGTTTTAGTCCCTGTTTATATCTTGATTTAGTCCAGTTTCAGTTGTGATTTAGTCCTGTTTTCGTCCTCTTTTTGTCCTGTTTTATACATGATTTAATCCTGGTTTAGTCCTGTTTGTGTTTAGTGTTGTTGCCGTCTCTCTTGAGGCTCTGAGCACTTTTTGAAACCTTTTGGGTTTTTAGCTCAGTTTTTGGCAAGACAACTTTGGACTTCAACCAACTAAGACGTGTGGCCTCTGATGTTCAACAAACATGAGTTAAGTACTGTCAGATTTGTGAAAAGAAGACATCTGTTTTTCGCGTAACCATGGAGACCATACAAAAGCTAATGCTACCTACGCTAGCTTTGGACTTCTGAAATGTCAGACTTTCACACCTGAAGCAGCAGAGGACGATGCAGTGAAAATAGTTTGATTCTTGGGATTTCATCCACCCTGAGATGTTCAACAGACACAAGTTAAGATTCTGTGAATGGAGTTGTTTGTTTGTTTTGTTACCATGGCGATGGTACATGAAGCTATGAAAGCTAACTTTGGACTTTTGAAATGCAACAGAGCTTTTACATCTGCTGCAGCCAAAGTTTTTGCAGAGGAAGATTTTGTGGGGATGGTCTTATCACCGACTGAAACAACAGAAGTTCACCTGCTCCATCTGCACCTGACTGTCATCTGTCTCTCACTCCAGCTTCCACCTCCAACTGCTCCTCCAGCTAAGGCCCTGACGAAGCCAAGCACAACATCATGGAGATTGTCCCCGAGCGCCGTTCAGCGGCAGCACACTGCTCCTGACAGACGCCCCAGAGGCTCTGCAGGATGGGTCAAATGCAGAGAATTAATGTCACTCTCGAGGGATCAATAAAGTATTATTATCTATCTATCTATCTATCTATCTATCTATCTATCTATCTATCTATCTATCTATCTATCTATCTATCTATCTATCTATCTATCTATCTATCATCTATCTATCCATCTATCCATCCATCCATCCATCTATCTATCCGATGATTCTGTTGATGTTAAATACAAATCTTTATCGCCCAAACAAAAGAACGTGTCGACTAATCCACATTTTAGTCGATTATATTCTCCATTTATTGACTAAACGACGATAAGACCACAGCACCAGCTTTGTGTCGGTTTAGTCTGAAGCGAGGATCGTCATTAATTACACAGATAAGTCGTATTAATATCACACGACCTTCACACACGTGTCTTTAGTCATGATCCGTCTGCAGATGCGTCGCCGATATAAAACAAACGCTGGGTTATATTCGAGCGTTAATAGAATGTCATAATTAAGATTGTATCGGCCGGAGAAAAGCAGCTCATTAAATCAGATCATTATTCTGCGTCGGATCAAACGGTCTCTGAGGTTTTTTACAATCGCACGCAGGAAAGAACAGACTGAACTGGACTGAACTGTTCTATGTCCGAGAACAGAATCAATTACAGCAAAAACCTGATTCTTCTGAGCTGCAAATGCCTGATTTTAAAACCAATTGTGTAGAATGTTGTCATGTCAAGTGAAGGTAACAGTTGTACATTTTGTATTTGAACAATTAGATTAAATATGAGCTTAACGTTTGTCAGAAAACACATTGTTAAACGTTTGTAAGCAGTAAAACAACTTGGATCTGTGTGTTAACGCTGTTTGAACGCTCCACATGGACAATCTTGGAGAATCTTGTTTATGGTAGAGCTCACGGTTAAGGATTTTTTCCTGCAATCTATATTGGTGTCTCAACACGATATTTGCGATATATTACACATGAGGCCATAAAAATATGTACAATGTGGTTTGAAACTTCAAAAGCATTTTCAAAAGTTCTGTATACATACAGTGTATTTACACTTCACAAACAAATGAACCAGAGGCGTCAGGCAACAGCTGCCGTGTGCTTTTGATTTCTCCATAAGCGGCACTTGCAGCCTGTTCTCACAGATAATCGTGTCAATACCTAGCTATTGTAAACAGCGTGTTATATGAAAGCTACTTCTATTTTATGTATGTGTATTTGACGTGTTTCTGTCCTAGTTCATTTCAATGGTGAATGTTAATAACAGGTGTTATTATTCATGAAAACTAACACAATCCTAATCCTAACCTTAACCAACTCCAAGCCAAAGAGCTAAACTTACCCATTGTTGTAACTTCAGACTTAAATGTAGCCGTTGAAAAACCTCGTGTTTGTCTCAACCACATCATGTGTTCATACTACGCCAGAAAAAATAATTAATTGATCTTTATTTAACCAGGGAAGTCCCACTGAGATTCAGAATCTGTTGTGCAGGGGAGCCCTGGGGGAAGGGTCAGGGGAGGCATTAATGGACATGTTTTTAGTTGTAGGAGGAAACCGGAGGAAACTTACGCAGACACGGGGAGAACATGCAAACTCCACATAGAAAGGCCTGCTGGCCCGGGAGTCGAACCCGGGACCTTCTTGCTATGAGGCCAGATCTGGTGTGTGTATGAATGGTTGGTGGTGGTCGGAGGGGCAGATGGCACAAATTGGCAGCCTCACGGTCTGCCCAGGGAGCTGTGCCTACAATAGTATCTTACCACTACCAGTGTTGTGGATTATTCTGGTATTCATGTAGAAAAATGAATAGCTGAGAGTTGTCCAAGCTCAAAAAGTATTATTTATTTACAAAAGTATAATTGTGCATAATTGATAGTCCAGAGAGTCCATTGTTGCTGTAAGAGAGAGCTTAGTCCATATTGTCCAAATGGAGGTTCCCTCCTTTTCAGCTTCTTCAGTTCATTGTCCTTAACTCATGCTATTACATGAGCTAAGGCCTGCTTTGTCAGTGTTCCATTCTGGGCTGTCCTCTTCCAGCCTTCTGCTCCCTCATCTCCCTAGTCTCTGTCCTTGCTTCGTGGTCTGCCAAGTGCTCTTCCCCCTTGCCCTGTCTGCATGTTGCTTAAAACAGGGCAGGGACGCCCCACCGTCAGGGGTGGGGCAGGATACAACTTTGACAACATCAAAGCTGGATGAGTGTTAAGCCATATCTCAGTAGTGAGACAAAGGTTAGTTAACATGTACAACAGAAAGATTCAATCATTTAGGACAAAGGCTCTCACTCTCGAGGTGTGAGAAACATTAGCATTTCCTGTTTTCACATCAGTGGCCTCTATCTATGAGTTTCCCTTGTGACTTCACAGACATCAAAGGGCAGAGTAACATAAAGATGGAATCACTGCCTAAAGATTCCATAACACCAGTGTGGGATGAATGAAGAATGCAGAATGTGAAGCAAGATCGCGATCTCAACTTTGTTTGATGTCAATGATAAGGCTTGGTCATGCACACAGTACAGAGTCTCTAGTCTTTTTTTAAGGATAAAATGGTCATTGTTAATGAAAGGCCTTTAACCTTTGCTTCTCATAATGACGAGCCACACATTTTATTTGCGTCTGTGCGTGTCCTGAACCAGACCAAGCCTCTGTGTGTTTGAGGCCGGAGCCGGGACAACGCACGAACTGAACCCGGGTCAAGCCAGTGTCAACCCTCTGTGTTTGAGACAAGCCTGGAGCCTCGGGACCACGAAGCCCACATCTAAACCAGAGATTTCTAAGTTCAGCGCGAGGCTAGTGACAGAAAAGGCACATACTGATGGGCTCCATGTGTAAAGTGTTAAACCTGTGAGTCTCCTGCAGAAACACTCTTTTTTTCCCCAGATCACCCTGTCCTAGTGAACCGTCTTTGAAAAGCACTGTATAAATCCAATGCATTAATAAAACCTTCAAAATCTATTCTAAAATGGACAGGAAGTCAGTGCAAAGATGCATGTTTTCTACTTCTTGTTAAAAGCCGGGCTGCTGCGTTCTGGAGCGATAACGTGCATTTTGATTTATTCCAACATAGAGTGCAGACAGGGGCGTCACACCAAATTCTGGGCCCCAGGTACAAACTTTGTTGATGGGCCCCTAATACATATTCTCAAGTTTTAATTTTTTCTCATGATTTTTTTTTCATTTGTTGTTGTTTTTTTCTTTCAATCATACTAATAAATGCTTTACAATGCAACTTTCAAGATTTTATCGCCATAACAGATGACAAGACAAAACTATTGGGTTGGAACCATCGCATTCACTCACATAAAGATGAGAATTAATTACCTTTGATATAACTTGTTTAAAGCAATAAACTTGTCTACATTTTGCCAAAAATATATACTTTGAAAGTCCTTGAGACATTTCTGATATAATATTACTGGATTAAGACGTAATGTTTGGACAATATTCAAGTGAATGTGCACATTTGAACTGATCATTTTGTGTCAAACTTGGCTATATTTATTCACTGATATCTGCAAACTCTTGCTTCAAATTTTATGATTTCTAGCTTTTATAATTGTAAATAATTTGGCTAATTCTTCTTTGTTCAGCAGTTTTCTTTGGCTAAAGTTCATTTGCTATATGTTTTATAGAAGTGATGGAGCCTCTGATGTCACAAAAAATTACTTTTAGTGGAACAATCTTACCTTACAAGCATAAATGGCCAGCTTTTGGGGGTCCTTTCCTGCCTCGGGCCCTGGGGAAAGTAGTACCATTTACCCCCCCAGTCCAACACCCCTGAGCGCAGACGAGACAAAACGAAAGCATGAGCCTCTGAAATACTGAAAATATACTTACAGACAACAGTTCATTCAAGTAAAAAATGTTAAATCCGCTTCATCACACTTACATTTTGGAGTACCCCAAGGTTCTGTCTTGGGTCCACTACTGTTCTTGGTTTATATACTTCCACTTGGCAATATTTTCCGTCATTTTGGCATAAATTTTCATTGTTATGCTGATGACACGCAACTTAATATATCTACAAAACCTGGTTCCACCTGCCCCACTGCACTTACTGACTGTTTACATGCTATTTCATCATGGATGACTGCAAACAAACTTAAACTCAACGGAAATAAAAGTGAAGCACTTCTTATTGGCTCCAAATCCACTTTATCCAAATCCCCACATTTCGATATTTACATTGACGGCTGTCTGGTTCCCATATCTACTCAAGTTAAAAGTTTGGGTGTCATATTTGATTCAACTCTCTCTTTCTCAGCTCATGTAAATAAAACTATCCGCACAGCATTTTCACATTTACGAAAAATTTCCCAACTCCCCCCATCTCTCACCCAGCATTTCACTCAGGTTCTTGTTCATGCATTGGTTACGTCACGCTTAGACTATTGTAACGCTCTCCTCCCTGGTCTTCCTCAAAAACTTATCCAACGTCTTCAGCATGTTCATAACTCAGCAGCAAGGATCATCACCCATACAAAGTCTACTGATCACATCACACCAGTTCTTATCCAACTTCACTGGCTCCCCATCACCCACAGAATCCAGTTTAAACTCCTCCTCCTGACTTTCAAGGCACTGAATAACCTGGCCCCCTCCTATCTTTGTGAACTGGTCCATCCTTACACTCCTTCTCGATCACTCCGGTCTACATCTGCACATCTTCTATCAGTTCCCCCTGTCAAAATGGTTACTATGGGGGGGCAGAGCGTTCAGTTATTCTGCCCCACAACTCTGGAACAGCTTACCCATTTATCTCCGTCAACTGGACTCTCTGGATGTTTTTAAATCACAACTCAAGACATATCTTTTTAGATCGGCTTATTCACTGTAATTCATTGTAAATCTGTAATTTTATATTGTATTTTGATAAGTTTGTTTTTATTATTTTGAACCATGTTTTATGAATTTTGAACCATGTTTTGTGAGGTGTCCTTGGGTGTCATGAAAGGCGCCATTAAATAAAATGAATTATTAATTTTTGATAAAAATGATAAACAATGCCATGTTATTTTTTTTTTTTTGGAATAGCTGCCCAATAATGTACAAACTGAAGCTTCAATCCTAAATCTGCTTCATTTTCTTCATTATCATGTTGTTTTCCAGTGGTTTTCTTGTGTTTTTACCTAAATCGCCAGTGACGGCTCTAAAAGCTGAAATGGAATTTCCTAAACGATTCCGTGACGTTTGAACCGGGCACAAAGACTTTTCCAAACTCAAAGTGAAGCGCGGTCAAGAGTCCAGAGGCTGAAAACATCTGTATTCAGCGAACGGAGCGAAGAGCAGAGATGAATGTTTATGAGACGAGAGCAGAGCAAACCAGGAACTGTCCAGACATATTTAACACCAGACCCATTCACAGACTTAACCAGGAACTGTCCAGACACATATTTAACACCAGACCCATTCACAGACTTAACCAGGAACTGTCCAGACACATATTTAACACCAGACCCATTCATAGACTTAACCAGGAACTGTCCAGACACATATTTAACACCAGACCCATTCACAGACTTAACCAGGAACTGTCCAGACACATATTTAACACCAACCCAAAGACCCCATTCACCAGACCTCAGACTTAACCAGGAACTGTCCAGACACATATTTAACACCAGACCCATTCACAGACTTAACCAGGAACTGTCCAGACACATATTTAACACCAGACCATTCAAGACTTAACCAGGAACTGTCCAGACACATATTTAACACCAGACCCATTCACAGACTTAACCAGGAACTGTCCAGACCATATACACCCCATCACAACTTAACCAGAACTGTCCAGACATATTAACACCAGACCCATTCATAGACTTAACCAGGAACTGCCCAGACATATTTAACACCAGACCCATTCATAGACTTAACCAGGAACTGTCCAGACACATATTTAACACCAGACCCATTCATAGACTTAACCAGGAACTGTCCAGACACATATTTAACACCAGACCCAGACTTTAAACTAGAATATTATTGAACTGAAGCAGAAAGAGAGAGAGAAGAGAGTGAGAGGAAAAGGGGAGAGAATAAGAGAGAAGACAGAGAGAAAAAGAAAGGGAGAGAAAGATAGAAATACAGAGCGGAAAAAAGAAATAGAGAGAGAAAGAAGAGAGAGAAGAAAGAGAGAGAAGAAAGAAAGAGAGAGTAAGAGAGAGAGAAGAGAGAGTAGAATGAGAGAGAGAGAAAAAGAGAGAAAGAGAGACGAAAAGAAAGAAGAAAGAGAGAGAGAGACGAGAGGAGAAAGAGAGAGAAGAAAGAAAGAGAGAGAAAGAGAGAGAGAAGAGAGAGTAGAATGAGAGAGAGAGAAAAAAGAGAAAGAGAGACGAAAAGAAAGAAGAAAGAGAGAGAGAGAAGAGAGGAGAAAGAGAGAAGAAAGAGAGAAGAAAGAAGAGAAGAGAGAGAAAGAGTGAGAGAGAAGAGAGAAGAATGAATGAGAGAGAGAAAAAAAGAGAGAGAGAAGAAAGAGAGAGAAAGAAGAAAGAGGGAAAGAGATGAGAAGAAAGAGAGAGAGAAGAAACAAAGAGAGAGAGAGAAGAGAGAGAAAGAGAGAGAAGAAAGAGAGAGAGAAGAGAGAGAAGAATGCGAGAGAGAAAAGAGAGAGAGAAGAAAAGGGGGACAAAAGAGAGAGAAAGAAGAAAGAGACAGAAGAGAGGAGAAAGAAGAGAAGAAAAAGAAAGAGAGAAGAAAGAGAGAAAGAAAAAAAAAGAGAGAGAAAGAAGAAAGAGAGAGAGAGAAGGAAAAAAAGAGAAAAGAGAAGAAAGAGAGAGATATAAAGGGAGAGAGGAGGGAGTGAGGGGAGGAGAGCAGGGCACATGTATTTCTCACAGTTCATTCTCAGAAGAGAGAAAGAATAACAGACTCACCAACATGAGTTTAATCGGATATAAATCTTTAAGTCAGAACATGTGCTTGTATTTTTTAAGTTAATGTCTTTATTAGATTAGATTAAAACACAAGGACGTTTTCTCATCAGAATGTGTCTCTGAGCTGATTAACGAGTTTGAAACGACGGTAACGACGCTTGTGCAGTCAGACAAAGAACAGAACCATAGAAAAGTACGTTTCTGGGCGTCGTAAAAGCAGCAGATCAGTCGTATATTCAGTGTGACCTTCTTCAAACGTCAGATTTATGAGAGAGTCACTAGTGTGAGAGAGAGAGAGAGGAGAGAGAGAGAGGAGAGAGGAGAGAGAGAGGAGAGAGAGAGAGAGAGAGAGAGAAGAGGGAAGAGAGAGAGAGAGAGAGAGAAGAGAGTAGAGGAGAGGAGAGAGAGAGAGAGAGAGAGGAGAGAGAGGAGAGAGAGAGAGAGGGAGAGAGAGAGAAGGGAGGAGAAGAGAGAGGAGAGAGAGAGAGAGAGAGAGAAGAGAAAGAGAGAGAGAGGAGTGAAGAGAAAAGTGTGAGGAGAGAGAGAGGGAGGAGAGAGAGAGAGGAGGGATGGAGGAGAGAGGGAGGAGAGAGAAGGAGAGAGAGAAGGAGAGAGAGGAGAGGGAGGGGAGAGGGAGAGAGAAGAGAGAGAGGGACGAGAGAGAGAGCGAAAGAGGGGCGAGGAGGAGAGAGAGAGGAGGATGGAGGCGAGAAGAGAGAGAGGGAGGAGAGAGAGAGATAGAAGGGAAGAGGGGAGGAGAGAGAAGAGGGGGAGGAGAGGAGAGAAGAGGGGGGAGGCAGAGAGAGGAGAGGGGATGAGAGAGAGAGAGAGAGGCAGAGAAGAGAAAGAGAGCAGCTGCAACAGAGAGGTCAAAAGTGTGAGAGAAGTCCTGTGTCTGATTTAAGAGCTTGTGAGAGAAGAAGAAAAGAGAAGGGGACGGAGAGAGGAAGAAAGGACCAGAGAGAGGAAGGAGAAGAGAGAGAAGAGGAGAAAGAGGAGAAGGGGAGGGAGAGAGAGAGAGCAAGAGAGTAGAGAGGAGAAGAAGAGAGGGAAGAGAGAGGAGAGAAGCAGAGAGAGATAGAGAGAGGAGGAGGAGGAGAGGGAGAAGAGAAAGAGAGAGAGGGACAGAGAGAGTCAAAAGGTGTGATAATGGTCGTGTGTGGTCTGCGGCCGTGACGGCAGACTCAGAGGGGTTGTGAACATGACTTTAGGGCCGTTTTTGACAAGTACAGCTTCGTGAAGGTGTTTAGGATAAAGAACAGAATCTGACTTAAGCCAAAGTCTGGTTGGAAAGATGTGTCTGGGTTATATGTGCCATTTTTCTGGTCAACTACAAGTCGAGTCACAACAAAAATGGAGGTTGTTGATGGGTGTATCAGGACCTTTACACAGACTACGCAAGTTGTGTGGGGCGTCACGTCTGCAGAGGACCCCGCCTTCTCCGCGCTGATAGTTTTTTGAGTTTTTGTCAGTCCAGTCCTCATGCCTGTTGCCTTCACCCTCTGGTTTGGGCTGAACAGTACGTGCTGAGTACGTCTCTGCAGACAGAGCCACTCTGCAGCCAGCGCACAAAACATACTTTTAATGTGTTGCAGGTTCAGTTTGGGTCGGATCCTGAATTTTAAAGGGACTCGTGACTCCGATTTTTTTGCAACAAGATAACTTTAAAGAGCGACTGTTCCCCCCAGCACTGATGCCTGTTAAGTGGTATCATGAATGCAGGGTTGGAGAAGTGTAGTCGCCAAAGTCTGTTGAAATGTCTAATAGAAATCCCGTTGTGGTGCAGGCTTTGGTTCTGTTTGTGTTGTTTAGCATTGTGGCCTAGACTGTTGTTAGCGGATAGTGACCACCTCGCTGATTAAAAGCTGTGGAAAAAGACATTAAACTCATCATGATGAACAATTCGCTGGTTAAATCGCCCATTCATGTGTAGTGGTGTCGTGTCAAGCGGGAGGAACGTCTGACGCGCCGCCAATTCAGAGGGCACGTCTGGAGTTGGGCGGACGTGTTTGTGGCTGATTCAACAGGGACTAGTGTCCTTGTCGCATGAGTCAATGAGTTTGTTTATATTCATAGATTTGCAGGCAGGCTGGTCCCGCCCACTGTCTTCATGTGATTTGCGGCTGGTGCTCGGGCTCCCACCGGGCAAACTACAGCGACAGATCGAGGTCCTGTCTGCACGGGCCTTCACAGGTGAACCACCTGAGACAAGTCCTTCTGCGTGGCAACCTCCCGAGGCTCGGGTACGAGGAGAACATGCGAGTTGTAATATCAGGAGGCAAAACGTGCGTGTAGGCGCGGTCTAGACGCAGGGGGTTCCAAACTTTGGTTCAGACGCGGGGACCACCGCTAAACAACCGATGCCAGCCACTTGGGGAATCACTGGTCCTAGACGTAGTTGTAGCTTGTAGCTACTCGAAAACTGCAGGGATGCAAAGTTAGATTTTTTGTCCAATTCCATGTGAACAGCACAATTGTCAAATGTAAAGAAGAATCCAGACACGTCTGACTGTTTTACTTCACTACACTGTCAACAGAACACCAGACAGAAAGGATCAGCAAACTGAAAAAAGCATCTAAAACCGGCAGAAAGGTGTAAAAATCAGTCTAACTCTCAACACAAGCCTGCAGAAAACCACATTTATTCAGCTCAGGGAGCTTCACTTACGTCAGACAGGAGAGTTTTACCTGCACAACTGATAAGTGAAGTCAAACCGGCTGAAAGTCCGGAAGGCCCAACCAGCACAGTTTAACATGTGGTTAGCTTTTTTGCTCTCCCTGTTTTTTGCTTCTCCCCTCGGGTCTCTGGCGCTTCTTTCTCCTCAACGTGGTCTTTGTCTGCTTTTCTCTTATCCTTTCAGTGTCTCTTCTTCATCTCTCGCTGTTGTGTCTCGGGTCTCTGTTTCTTCTCTCTTTTTCTTCTCTCTATCTCTCTTCCCCCCCTTCTCTCTCCTGGTCTTATTGCCTCTTTTTCTTCTCTTCTTTCTTGTCTCTCTCTCTCTCTCGTCTCTCTCTTCGTCTCCTCTCCTCTTTTCTTCTTTCTCCCTTCTCTTGCTTTTTTCTCGCACTTTTTTCTCTTTCCTTTCATTGGCGTCTTCTTTCTTCGTCCTGTTGTTCGTCCGGTCTTTCTCTCTGATCTTTTTTCCGTCTCCTTCTTCTAGCGCTCTACTTTTTCTCCTCTCTCTTTTCCTCATCGTCCCTCTTCTCCTCTGCCGCGTCGGTCTACTATCTTTCCTCGTCTCGTCTTATTGCGCTCTTGTTTCTTTCTTTCTCTTCTTTTTCCTTCTCTCTCTCCGGTCCCGCCCCTCTCTGTCTCGTCTTTCTCTCTCCCTTCCTGCTCCTCCTTTCTCATCCCCCATGCTATCTTTCTTTCGGTGGCCTCGCCCTTGGGTCCGCCGTCTGCGCTCGTAGGGTCCCGGGCGGGCGGTGACTTAATGTCCGTCTGCGTTGTGCTTCTCTCGGGGTGCGGAGCGTGTCGGGCGCGTGGTCGGGCTCTGCGGGTGGCGTTCTTGCTCGTCGTCTCGGTCCGTCGGGGCACTCTCTCTCCTCGTTTCTTCCTCTCTCTCTCACCTCTCCTCTCGGTTCTCGATCTTCGCTCCTCCCGTTTGCTCGTCTAAACTTCTTCTCGGGTCTGGTTTCTTTCCCTTTCGTCGTGCCCCTCAGTCTCTGCTCGTCGTCTAACACAGGGGGGACAGTTTTTAGCGAGCAAAGCTGAAAGTGAGTCAGAAACCGAGCTGAACCGATCCAAGGCCCAAACCACCATTCTACATTTCACTCAGGCTGTGTCCTGACGCTTTTGAGCCGCAGACGGAGGATGTAGGCGATGAAAAGGATGGAGCGGACGTCACAGGAAGAGCGGAGGAAAAGAAGAAAGAAGACACAGTTAGATTAGAGCTGGCAGCATGTAGCTCTGGAGAAAACAGTTTAAGAGAACGAGTGTCATAGTTAAGCTTTACACAGAGCTCGAAGGCTGTTGGTTATGAAAAGGTGTAAGTGTTGAACTGCTCATCTCACTGCAAAAGCTAAAAGTACAGCTTTATCCGAGGCTCTCAAACGTCTTTCAACACATGAGTAGGAAGCGTTCACCGGAAACAGGGATTCATTTAAGAGCAGGCCTGACTTTTCAGAACGTGTTTTCCCAGAGAACGAAGTGAAAGTGGAGCCGGGATCCATTCCGAGCTCGGGCCAGATCAAATGCCAGAGATGGAAAGTAACGAAGGTATTTTTTACTCAGGGTAGAGTCTTTAAATATCTGTACTCACTTGAGTAGGTATCAAAAATCTGGTGGCTTTGTTAATTTTACCTCTTACAGTAAAGAAGTGATCATGACGGTGGTAGTCTCATGTCATCCAGGGAGTGGATCCAGGGTAAGTCTTTAAGGAGTTAGTGCATCTGACAGAGTTTCTGAAAGATCAAAGACGTTTCGCGACTCTCAATGCCGAAAGTCCCTCAGTTTTGAAAATGACTTTCGGGGGATGAGAGCGAAACGTTCTTGATCTTCGGAAGCACTGTCCAGGATGCTACTTTGAAGAGCTTATAACTATAAAGTTCTGGTCTGGTCTATCCTGCTTTAAAACAGGGTGAGTTACTTTTAAGTAAGACAGAAACATTTGTTTTTTACTGGTCCAGGACGAGGTTCCGACCTGGCTGCTGTGTATCAGAGACTATTGTGAACGAAGTTAAAAAGGTGAAAAAAGACTGTGGATAGTTTCAGTAGGGATGGAACAAGATTCTTGTGCTGCGAGATCCTGTGAGATAAACTGTCTGATCCTGTGCGCACAGTGTAATGAATGTCGTGGTGAGAGTTTTGTCCAATGGTCATGACATAAGTTTTGTAATTTTGGAGCAGCCTGTAAGTAAATTTTTCCTCCACACACAGACTTGTAGTGAACTATTCGCTGGACAGGAAAACTGTCGGTAAACTGCGTGTCTCGAGTTTTTATTTGGATAAAGATAGACGCCAATGTGACGAGAAGATAGATTAGTCCAAAAAATTGTAAAGGTTGAGCGCACTGAACAATTGAGTAATTGTCAAATATGAGGCGACATCGGTCGGAACAGCGGGCAGAGTGATCATTTCACTTTTAAACTGTAGTTTAAAGTAGATCCACAAAGAGATGGGTGTCCGCTTTTATTGTGGCGTTTAAAGGTAACACAGTTCCCTGGTGCACTAAGTCATGATGTCAGATGAGCATCTTCGATGTGCACAGCCTGTGAGGTGGATAGAGATTATCTCAGGCGAAGAGAAGTGCTCACTAGTCACGGAGCAATTTAGGACAGGATTTGGTGAACGAATGTGTTGAGAGGAAATTGGTAATGATTGGTGGTATAATGGGAATGAATTTTAGATCTGTGCAGGTCCCATCTCAATGAGAAAAGTGGGAGCAAAACAAAAGGTGTGTGGGCGTTTATATTTTTTGTTGAGGGGGTGATATTTTAGATTGATTGTTACCTAATTGGCAGGTGATGGGTAATTTGGAAAAGCATGTTTGTTAAAAATCAATGTTGAAATCAGAAGCTCTCATAGGGCCAATCTAGCTGCCCGCCCCTGGTAAACCAGCGTTGCCTAGACTCCGCCCTGTAAACCAGGTTCCTAGCTGCCGGGGCCCCTGTAGACCAGCGTCTAGGCTCCGCCCCTGTTAAACCAAAGCGTGGTTCTCTTCCGCCCCTGGTAACCACGTTCTAGCTCCCGCGCGCCT
>JBBPFD010000326.1:78007-103669 GCA_038363315.1 Mugilogobius chulae
CATGATAAGGCCAGTAAAACATTGACCAATAGATACGAGGTACCTCTTATCTACTGGCCTGTAACTTGTCAAGCAACTCAGGGTTCTAAAGTAACTCATTGGCCCAGTTGACAGTGAAGGGCGTGGCCCTGGAGGAAACACGAGCATCATTTGAAAACACAGACAGCTGTGGAATTGAAAATCCGCCATACACCTTTAACTTATAACTATGACTTATGGCGTGATCAGCATGTGCTGCGAAGGGCTCAGAGCACCCCTGGAGGTCTGAGCACCAGGCGAAATTTTCCTACTTTCATTACAGGCTTCTCGAAATGTCGAGTGCTGCATTTATTTCAGTCATGCAGGTCTGCACCTCTCCTCTTGCTTTCTTTCACTCTGTATGTGTAATAGCGCTCATAAAATCTCTCCTCTCTTCAAGCGCTGTGTCATTGACAGGTCTCAGAGGCTGTCATTAGACTCAGGGTCACTGTCGGAGGCGAACTGGCGGAGCAGAGCTACACTGTGCTGCTGTCCGTTCCACCTGCCGTGTGATCATGTTTCATCAGCAAAGTGCTTAAGCAGCGCCCGGAAATCGTCAGGAAAAGTGGAGACGATCATTTTAGGTGTGATGCGATTCAGAACGAGGACGTAAAGAAGTGACGAACTGCACTGCTTCTGTCTTTACGACCCGGTGCCGTGAGAGCTGCGCTGACAGGACAGACCTGGAAGCTCTACGGGGTTCATGTACTGAATGGATTCTGTTCACTGGGAAAAGAACACACCAGCACAAGCCAGAAGTCTGTTGTTGCAGGTAGAAAAGAAACCAAAATGAACGCGCAAAAGAAGAGATACGTGCAAATGACGCGCCTGCACATGCGCGCGCGTTAGTATTATTTTGGGCACCTACGCAAAAAAATATAAATCGGCGCCTATTGCTATGACTATATACTGGGCATTGGACTTTGATAGCTGGCAATGTATTGACCATAGCACAAAGAAATGAGTCAGGAGCCGCCACTGGAAAAAAGAGAGGAGAGAGAATGAGGAGGGGTGGAGAGAAGGTCGAAAAGAGATGGGAAAGACAGAAGAGAGGGAAAGAGAGAGAGAGAAAAGCAGGGGGGTGGGGGGAGGATAAATCAGAGCAAACCGTTTGGAGAGGGTCAACAAATGGAAAACGAGAAGAAAAGAGAGAAAAGGGAGAAAGAGAGAGACAGCTGAGAGAAAGCAGGGACTAAAACAGGTCTAAAGCAGGACTGAAGCAGGTCCAGAACAGGTCTAGATCAGGTCTAAATGAGGACTTTTGCCCTGGAGACTCTCATGTTCCAGTGTGTGTGGGAGGAATGAGTGGGAGCTGATTTAAATGTGATGTACACTTCTGTTTTACATCAGAGAGAGAAGGAGAGAGAGAGAGAGAGAGAAGAGAGAGAGAGAGAGAGAGGAGAGGATGAAGGGAGAGGAGAGGAAGAGAGGGAGAGAAGTGTTTACATCAGACTGATCTTTATGCAGAGTTTTATTATCAGAAGAGTCGTCCTGCTGCAGAGAACGAGTGGAGAAGTAGAACATGAGTTTAACGAGAGAATTAAAAGAGATACAGGTCAGAAAGAGGAGAGGAGAAGGGGAGAGGAGGAGGAGGAGAGAAGCACTACGGAAATATGGGAACAATCTTTGCCAAAACAAGACTAAAGCTACAACCAGAGTCCTATTGTGGGCTGGAATTTACCAAATCTCATGATCACAGATGTAACGCCTGAATATACTGTATGTAAAAGAAGAAAAAACATACAGAACTGTCAGTATAGTTGCCGTTACTATTGTTATGATGTAAAATATTATAATTGCATAAAGATACATTTACACACAGGGGTTTTTCCATGAAGTGAGATAAAACCAAAGTCTGGCTTTTGTTGGCCAATCTAGCTCATGAAATCTGCATTTGTGTTCCAGTAACGCTGTTAGAAAGAGCTGGCTCTGAGTTGCCGTAAGTAACAAGTAACAGACATAAACCTGGTCTGGACCAGGCTAAAGGCCTGTTTATTTATACTTTATAAGAAGTTCGGTCCACTCGGACCAAGAACAAGAACAAAGTTTAGACTTCAGCAGCCGAACTAGACCCCGCCCCTGAGCCCTTCACTGCTTCCACGTGGTTATGTAGATGTTGATCACAGACAGATCAGTTAATATATTTTCTGCTGCCTATACACACACACACTGGGCGCACGCACACACAGAACAGATGAAACTCTGGCTCTTCAGTCTGTCCATCCTCCGCTGGTGTTAACCTGCTGCTTGAAGCAGAACCTGAGTTCCTGCCTGAGCTGTGGAGGAGTTTTGGACCGAGTCAGTAGCTCGTTAATTTTGTTGATATTCAATATTTCTATTAACTACAGGCTCTGCCAGAAAAAGGGGGGGCAAACAAACAGTCAAACAGTGTGACGTTCTCAGTGCAGCCATACTTTACGCTGACCGGGGAGACCAGCAGTGTGTTCAACTGCTACTACGTGAGCAGCACAGAACTGTCAAAAGATTCAGCAGTGGATTTTACAAGTAATCCCACCTACTTTGGAGAAACTAGCCAACCAACTATTCCTTCTTCACAGTCGCACAAAGGAAAACGATCACGCAAAAATACAATAATTACAATTTTGAAAAGAGAGGAGTTTTCTGTTTGTCGTCGTATCAAAAAAGAATTCATAGTTGCACAAATACTGATGTTCTGTTTACGGAGAATGCACTGAAATAACAACCGTCCAATGTTTTTATGTTAATAATTAATGTCGATTAAAGTCATTAAACCAGATCATTTTGTCTTTTTGCTCAAACCCCAAAACTTCAGCGTGTCTCCGTCTGAATGCTGTCTATTTAGAATAAGAACCTGGCTGGTTGTTTTTGTCTCGTCTTGGCCAGGAAACTCGTCAACAATCCAATATTTCCTGCCCGAGCGTAAACTTAGATTGTGATTGTGATTTTTCCGTAAACATGGCCGATTAGCGTGGTCCGTTCAGTCTGATTCTTTTGCTTTTCTCGGCTTTTCTTGGTCTTTTCGGTGAACATTTGGTGCAGCGCGAGCGTTTAATGCGTCCCGGTGTGTTTTCAGACACTCCGGACTGTCGCTGGTCTGGTTCTGACCGGGTCTGGGTTCAGCTTCCGGCCGAGTTCTCGTTATGTCGAGGTTCTAAACAATAAGACTTCAGGTGTCAGAAGGAGGAGGACATAAACGGAGCGACGCCAAAGGGAAGTTCTGGAGAAAAGAGGATGAGATGAGTATAATATAATGCAGTTAAAAACGATGATGTCATAGTGTTAGAAGGGGCGGGCTGATGAACTCTATGGGAGAGTTAAAGCGAAAGGGGAGAGAGAGGAAGAGAGAGAGAAGAGAGGAGAGATAGAGAGCGAAGAGAGGGAGAAGTAAAAGACAGAGGAGATGAGAGAAGAAGGAGAAAGAAAAAGAAGAGAGAGAGAGGAGAGAGAGAGAGACGAGAAGAGGAGTGAGAGAGAGAAGAGAGGAAGAAGAAGGAGAAGATAAGAGAGAGAAAGGAAGATAGAAGAGAAGAAAAGAAGAGAAGAGGGGAGAAGAGAGAAGCAGAGAGAGGGGAAAGAGAGAAGAGAGAGAGAAGAGAGATGATAGAAGCGACGAAGGGGAGAAGATAAAAGCAGAAGAAAAGAAAAAAAAGAAGAGAGAGGAGGGAGGAGAGAAGTGGAGAGAGAGAGCGGAAGAGAGAGAGAAAAGAAGAAGAAAAGAGAAGAGAAGAGAGAGGAAGTTGAAGAAAGTGAGAGAAAAAGAGAAGGAGAGCAG
Source organism: Mugilogobius chulae (assembly GCA_038363315.1). NCBI lineage: Eukaryota > Metazoa > Chordata > Actinopteri > Gobiiformes > Gobiidae > Mugilogobius > Mugilogobius chulae. The sequence continues at coordinate 81,780 of JBBPFD010000326.1, forward strand.
AAGGAGAGAGGAGAAAGAGAGAAGAGAAGAAGAGAGAGACAGAGAAGAGAGAGACGAGAGAGAGGAAGAAGAGAGGGAGGGGAAAGTGAGAGAAGAGAGACAAGAGAGAGAGGAGAGGGAGAAGAGAAGTGAGAGAAAAGGGAGAGGACAAGGGGAGACAGAACCGGACGCGGCCAAGGAAAGTTTCGAGAAAAGAAAGAACTGTTTCAAAGACGGGAAAGAGATGAGATGAGTTTAAATAACTTCAAGTAAACGATTGATCGTCATATGTTAGAAGGTGGGCGGGCTTGTGTAACTCTATGGGAGAGTTAAAGCGAAGGCGGAGAGAGAGATAAGAGATGAGGAGAGATAGAGGAGATAGAGAGGCGAGAGAGAGGAGAAAGAAAGAGAAGGAGGTAGGTTGTAAATTGTCTCATTAATATTATTGTGAAGTCAGAGGAGAGAGAAAAGAAAAAAAAGAAGAGAGAGAGGGAGCAGAAGAGCGAGAGAGACGTGAAAAAGAAGGAGAGAGAGAGAGAAGGGGAGAGAGAGAGGAGAAGATAAAGAAAGGGAAAAAGAAAGATAGAGAGAGAAGAAAAAGAAGAGGAGAGGGGGAGAAGAAGAAGAGAGAGGGAAGAAGGAGAGAGAGAGAAAGAGGGAGATAGAGAGGCAGAGGCAGGGGAGAGTAATAGAGAGAGAAAAAGAAAAGAAGAGAGGAGACAAAGAGGATGGAGCGAGGCCAAGGGAAAGTGTGAGAAAGAAAAGAACTTTTCATAGACGAAGAAGGAGAAGGGATGGTTTAATAACTTCAGTAAAACGATGATGTCATAGTGTCAGAAGGGCGGGCTTGTGTAACTATGGGAGAGTTAAAGCGGAAAGGGGAGAGAGAGAGGAAGAGAGAGAGAGGAAAGAGAGAGAAGAGAGACGAGAGAGATAGAAAGAGAGAAAGAAAGAGGGAGAAAAGGGATGAGAGAAGGAGAGAGAAAAAGAAAGGACTAAAACGAGGGAGAAAGAGAGAGGGAGGAGGGGGAGAGAAAGAAGAGAGATAGAGGAAAAGAGGGAGAAAAGAAGAGACAGAAGAGAAAAGGATGAGAAGAAAAGAGAAAAAGAAAGAAAAGAGAAGACAACAGAGGAAGGAGAGGGAGAGAAGAGAGAGGAGAGAGAGAGAAGAGGGAGAAGAGAGGAGAAGAGGAGAGAAAGAAGAAGGAAAGAGGAAGGAGGAGAGAAAGAGAGAGGGAGGAAGGAGGAGAGAAAGAGAGAGAGAGAAGAGAGAGAGAGGGAAAGAGAGAGAGAGAAAGAGAAAGGGAAGAGAGAGAGAGAGAGAGGTCTGTAGATCTAATCACACAAATCATCTTTCTAAAACACAAAAACAAAACTACTATGACAAAAACATTCTAATCCAATCAATTAATCAAAGTACTAATCTCCAGACTAATCGATCACCAGAATGATAGTTAGTTCTCACTCTTCAGCTGCACTTTTGAGACGAGAGAAGAGAAAACACATCTGCTGGTCACGTTGTGATAATAATCACAGCTTTTTCTGCCTCAAGAGAAAAAAACATGTTTGTGCCATTTCCATAAAGCGTTCTCTTTTGTGCCACGACTTTACAAAACGCTCAGAGCACAAAGCCCACTGCAGCTTTTTGACCCTGGCCGTGACCCGTACATGTTCAAACCTCATAATGTTCTGCTGGACACGAGGAGAGACACAAAGGTAAAGAACGACGGGTTTAACAGTGAAAAACAGCTGCAGAGACAGAAACGTTTACACCAGGCTCAGTCATGTGTCGTGTGTTTCTGTTGGTTTAACTCAGTTTATGGTGAAAGTAAAGTGTTTTTGCTATTTATGAATTTGCACCGTTACAGCCATCTGTAAATGTCTCTATTTATATAGCTCTTTTCCACCTTTCCAGACACTCAAAGCGCTTTACAATAGGATCCACTCACCCAGCGTAACAGACACTGAGGCAGTGGGTTAAGTGTCTTAGCCAAGGACTAGGGCTGTGCAAGTTAATCAACTTTCAATTTCAATTATGATTCTTGCCATAATCCAGCACTTCTCAAAGTGTGGGGCGCCCAGGAGCAGTGCCGATAAATGCACTTAAAATACGAGTGGAAGCAGGAAAAATACAGAGAACAGCTGCAGCAGCGAGCGGAGCTGCAACATGGACAGGATCCTGTCAAAAGAAAGACTGAAGCAGATAAAACAGGAGACCAACGCACCACGTAGATACTTAATTGTGATTAGTTATTTTGTCTGCATTAACGCAACTCGATGCAGGAAAATGAAGTGCCCTGCTCTCTCTCTCTCTCATAAACAGTCCACACACAGAGGATCTCTTCTGCTGTAGTTATGCAGTGGACACGAGGAAGAAAGGATCTGCTGTACTGACAGAGGGACAGAGACGAGTCTGAGCTCCGTGTGAGACCCAGAAATGTCCTTAAACGTTCCCGTTTAAGACTTCAAACCAATAACACCTCATTAAATATGCACACGGAGAATCAGCCTTGGATCACTTTTTACTCACTGTCTGTGTATGTTTTTACCTTTGAAAACATTAAAAATGGGGATTTGTATTTTACTTTCCCACAGTGTATTTAGTGACACTGAGCTGGTTTTAACCAGGACTATCCCAGAACTAGACCAGGTTTACATCAGGACTAACCAGGACTATCCCAGAACTGGACCAGGTTTTCATCAGGACTGAACATGTTAGTTACCAATGTAACTATAGTTCTATGAGTAGATAAAGCTAAACGGCTCGATAAAGCTCTTCTTAAACTGATACTGACCATAAAAAAATCCTGAAATCTAATTTAAAACAATCTCTCATTCCCTTCCTTTGAAAAACCCTCTTCTCTAATTATCTTTACACTCTGGTCGTTCGTTTGTGGACTCGGCTCTAATAAACCTGCGTCCAAATGCCACAAGAGTCGCTCCAAATGCCAAAGGTTTTTACGAGCTGACTGACACCGGATTAAGAAACGAGTCCGTAAACAGGAGCTAATGACGACGATGTGGGATTAGAAGAAGAATATCAGCGTGAATATTCATGAAGCAGCTCGTTAATATTCATGAGGCAGCTCGTTAATATTCATGAGGCAGCTCGTTAATATTCATGAGCGTCAGGTGGAGCAGAGGAACAAACGGGACAAGGGCTCGTTATGTAAGAGACGAACAAACGAGATGAAAGTTTGGAGAAGGTGAGACGCTTTTTGTGTTTTATAACAATACAACACATATTATGGAGAAAAGAGCTCACAAGGACCGATTTTAAAAAAGTTGGTGTTTGACGTCGGAATGTTTGCAGTGTGTTTCCAAATGATCAGCTTCTGGACACTACTCAATCCTTTATCAAACTGTTTCTAGCTATTAAACCTTTCGTAAATCGTTTATAATCGGAATATTAGCAATAACCTGATTGCACACAAGCAAAACCCGATCTGTGTTTTCACCAGAACCATGATCTTCTGCACAGATCCTTCACACAAACTGAAAACCAATCGTTTGGTTCGTAGAGCTGCGTCTCTGTTCCACTTTCACTCTCCAAAAGACAAACTGTACTACTGTTTAGAATTTCTGCGTTCTTGTCGTAGAAAATCTTTGACAAGACCATCGACCTGGCCACGAACTTACAACGAGCTGCGAGTGCTGTTTTTACGTAACAAAGCCTCAGAAAGAACAACAAAAAAATCAGGATTTAGTTCCTTTAATCGCTGGCCAAAGCGCTGTGCAGTGAAAACAGTGAAAGGAATAAAACACACAAGGCAAAAAATATAATAATAAGAGGTTGATTGCGCAAAAAGGCAGCCTCACTTCAGTCAGTCTCACAGGAGAGTCACATTCACCCCTGTCGTACACTGACTGCGAGTTCGATGCGAGGCGTGACTCGCACGACTCACGCAAGACTTAGAAAGTGCTTAAAACCAACGTGCCCTCGTACACAGACCTCGGTGCAGTGCGAGTCACGTCCGACAGTCGCGCGAGTGTGCGGAAAGAATCCGTAGAGGGTCTATTTTTGTCGCAGCTCGCAGCGGTCACGGACGTCATGGCGCATAAACGATCTGTACCACAGGCCGATGACGTCATCCTCTAGCGCCGTTTGTTTACATGTCGTGGTGAAGAGTGGATCAAGCGCTGAGGTACTAATGCTGTAGCGGCGAAAATAAGTCCTGTTGGCCGTTATATCTTTGACATAATGAGGCAGACCCGAGTTTTACCCGTGATGCTCCTCCGCCAGGCTTGGATTAAAAACCATGTGGAGCAGCAAAAACAACAGGACACGAGAGACTTCACAACTTTTCTCACCAAGTCATGATGCTAACTCAAGGTAAGCGCTTTTTCACGAAGTTTGGTGCAGAGTTTCTTCATTCTTGTGACAAATATCAGCGCTCACAAAGGGTTTGTAGCTAAAGTCGTGAGAACTCCCGTGAATCCCCGAGTTTTTGAAGTATCGCCAGCGTAACTACAGACGCTCTCTCTCCCTCTTGGCCGCAGCACAGTCGGAGCACCGCAGCACTGGAGACCGTAGTCAGTGGGGGAGACCAGTCGCAGTAAAAACGTACTGAACTCGACCCGACCTCGCATCGCAGTCTGTGTACGGGAGGCGTCAGATGCTGATTAGACAGTGTGATTATTGAACAGGTGCGCCTTAGACTGGCCACAATAAAAGGACACTGAAATATTCTTGGTTCTGATGTCACAGTCGACTTGTGATATAAATATGTAACACACAGGTAAGTCTGGCAGCAGTTCAATCACTCTCTAAAGGCCAGAAGTAAGTGCATCTCGAGATGTACGAACAAGAACAAAGTGATGCCTAACAACCACGTTCATGCTGTTGCCATGGAGATTACAATCAGACAACTCCGCTGAAACAGTCTTAACGAAGGCAGGTCTTATTATAGAGCGAATGAGAAGAGGATGAGGAAGAAGAGAGAGTGAAGTTTGAAGTGTATCAGAAGGAAAAGCAGCAGGACTTCGACTTCCTGAAGTAAATCCAGCTGCTTGATTTTCCTTCACTTGACTCTGTATTTTGTTGAATATTCAGTCTTTCCATTAACGATCGGCTCTGACTGAAAAGCGGGACAGCAGCAGACCTGAGAAGAACAAACACACGACGTTATGAGCAGGAATCGGACTTTTTGTCAGAGCAGGCTGACACCGAAGGAAGCACAGAACTGTTCAGAGATTCAGAACAGGATTCTCCAAGAAACCACTTTAAAAACGAGCCAATCAGAGTCGAGCAGAATTAACTTTGACAGAAAACAACTTGAACAAACTCCAACATAAATGACTCTTATTGTTTTGTTATTTGTGTGTTAAATGGAGCCTTTTGGTGTCGTTGCGGTGACAAAATCCAGATGAAAACTTTCGCTTTGTGAAGCATTACATCGTTTTTCATTCCGTCGCGTTCCGTTGTGACTTTTATCCTCGTGTTTTAATATTCTGTTAATTGCCTGAGCCACGAAGCTACAATTTCTCTCCGGGACCGTAACGTTTGATTGAAAAGGAGATTTCTGATTAAAGCAGCAGATTCTGGAAGATTTGTTCGACTCGGTGTCATTAAAAGAATTGTTTAGTGTAGGACTTGTTTGGGACTTGATTTGGACTTGAACATCAGTGACTTGGACTAGATTTGGACTTGAAGGTCAGTGATTTGGGACTAGATTTGGACTTGAAGGCCAGTAACTTGGGACTAGATTTGGACTTGAAGGCCAGTGATTTGGGACTAGATTTGGACTTGAAGGCCAGTGACTTGGGACTAGATTTGGACTTGAAGACCAGTGACTTGGGACTAGATTTGGACTTGAAGGCCAGTGACTTGGGACTAGATTTGGACTTGAAGGTCAGTGACTTGGGACTTGATTTGGACTTGAAGGCCAGTAACTTGGGACTAGATTTGGACTTGAAGGTCAGTAACTTGGGACTTGATTTGGACTTGAAGGCCAGTAACTTGGGACTAGATTTGGACTTGAAGGCCAGTAACTTGGGACTTGATTTGGACTTGAAGGCCAGTGACTTGGGACTAGATTTGGACTTGAAGGTCAGTGACTTGGGACTAGATTTGGACTTGAAGGTCAGTGATTTGGGACTAGATTTGGACTTGAAGGCCAGTGACTTGGGACTAGATTTGGACTTGAAGGTCAGTGACTTGGGACTAGATTTGGACTTGAAGGCCAGTAACTTGGGACTTGATTTGGACTTGAAGGTCAGTGACTTGGGACTTGATTTGGACTTGAAGGTCAGTGATTTGGGACTTGATTTGGACTTGAAGGTCAGTAACTTGGGACTTGATTTGAACTTGAAGGTCAGTGACTTGGGACTTGATTTGGACTTGAAGGTCAGTGATTTGGGACTTGATTTGGACTTGAAGGTCAGTGACTTGGGACTTGATTTGGACTTGAAGGTCAGTGATTTGGGACTTGATTTGGACTTGAAGGCCAGTAACTTGGGACTAGATTTGGACTTGAAAAGTTACAATATCTTGGTAATTGGATGCTACAAAATTTTATTTATTTATTTATTTTTTTCAATTAAATCTATGAATCTGATTAAAAAGAAAATGAAATGTTTATATCTGACTTAAAATTTTCAAGGTACACTAGTGTTCCCGGCACACTGGTTGAAAAACTCTGGATTAAAGCACTGACTCAGTCCCAAATCCTCAACTAAATCACTAAATCAACCTTACAATCATCTAAAAGAATCAGTCGACTAATAGAAATTTTGGTCAACTAAGATGCCATCGACTAATGGACTAATGGACTACTATCGTTTAGTGTTCTTTTCATGAGTTTAGTGGTAAAATCTTTGATATTTAAGTTGTGTTTGTAGAACGGGAGCAGCAGAGAGGACGTGAGGACAGAAGCAGGACAAAGCCTCAGAGCTAAAGTCACACACATGAGTGAGTCTGAGACAAACCAAATCATGTAGAACAAAGACACACTTTTCACCTGCAGCTCTCAAACGTCCACGTCCACTTCCTCTGCACAAGACGAGAACTAGAACTATGCAAACGTCCACTTCCTCTGCACAAGACAAGAACTAGAACTATACAAACGTCCACTTCCTCTGCACAAGACAAGAACTAGAACTATACAAACGTCCACTGCCTCTGCACAAGACATGAACTAGAACTATACAAACGTCCACTTCCTCTGCACAAGACAAGAACTAGAACTATACAAACGTCCACTGCCTCTGCACAAGACATGAACTAGAACTATACAAACGTCCACTTCCTCTGCACAAGACAAGAACTAGAACTATACAAACGTCCACTGCCTCTGCACAAGACATGAACTAGAACTATACAAACGTCCACTTCCTCTGCACAAGACAAGAACTAGAACTATACAAACGTCCACTTCCTCTGCACAAGACAAGAACTAAAACTATACAAACGTCCACTTCCTCTGCACAAGACGAGAACTAGAACTATACAAACGTCCACTTCCTCTGCACAAGACAAGAACTAGAACTATACAAACGTCCACTGCCTCTGCACAAGACATGAACTAGAACTATACAAACGTCCACTTCCTCTGCACAAGACAAGAACTAGAACTATACAAACGTCCACTGCCTCTGCACAAGACGAGAACTAGAACTATACAAACGTCCACTGCCTCTGCACAAGACATGAACTAGAACTATACAAACGTCCACTTCCTCTGCACAAGACAAGAACTAGAACTATACAAACGTCCACTGCCTCTGCACAAGACATGAACTAGAACTATACAAACGTCCACTTCCTCTGCACAGACAAGAACTAGAACTATACAAACGTCCACTGCCTCTGCACAAGACATGAACTAGAACTATACAAACGTCCACTTCCTCTGCACAAGACAAGAACTAGAACTATACAAACGTCCACTTCCTCTGCACAAGACAAGAACTAAAACTATACAAACGTCCACTTCCTCTGCACAAGACGAGAACTAGAACTATACAAACGTCCACTTCCTCTGCACAAGACAAGAACTAGAACTATACAAACGTCCACTGCCTCTGCACAAGACATGAACTAGAACTATACAAACGTCCACTTCCTCTGCACAAGACAAGAACTAGAACTATACAAACGTCCACTGCCTCTGCACAAGACATGAACTAGAACTATACAAACGTCCACTTCCTCTGCACAAGACAAGAACTAGAACTATACAAACGTCCACTTCCTCTGCACAAGACAAGAACTAGAACTATACAAACGTCCACTTCCTCTGCACAAGACAAGAACTAGACCTATACAAACTGCACCGCAAACGCTCAAGACGCAGGTTTACATTGACTCAACATTGAAAATGGACACAAAAATGCAAATACGCTGTTCGGTCTGAACGCACTATTACACAAATCTTTATATTTTTCAAAGTTAAAGGGGTCCTATTGTTTTTTTTTTTTTATTTAGTAAGAATCTAGAACATACACAGATCAGTAATTTACCTTTTTTTCATTGTAAAACACAAAGTTGATCTAAAACAACTTAAAAACAGAAACAGCTCTACTGACTTCCTGTTCAAAACTGCAGATCTGATAAGCCCCGCCTCTTTATTTTAAAATGTAACTGTGACAAGCAACAGATTTTAAAAAAACAATTTTTTATTGTTGGGAAGTGAATATGGGACTGTATTGAACCATACATGCTTCACTTTGAGTTTTAATCTTTTGAATTATAACAAGTAAATACAGACAAGTGGGAGGGGATAGGTGGTAGGTGAGAACAGGGATTTCTGAGCACGTGAGCTCCAGCTGAAGAACAAAACAAGATTACTCCAACATGCATGAGTCAATTCAAATATAACTTTGAGTAAACTAATGATGAAGGAAGGAAGGAAGTTAAAAACTTAGAAAAGTGAATTTGACATAATAGGTCTCCTTTAAGATGGTTTGTTATTCTCAAAGTAGCTTCGACAATTATAATCCAGGGAATCTTTACAGACTGGTTTTAAAGACATGAACGATTCAAACAAGACTAGGCCTCATTTCTAAACTTGCTTATGGGTTACACTGTTATAAAAGTTCCACTAGGCGCAGGATTTTGTTTGACTCTGTGAAAACTGTTTCCCGTGTGTGCGCTGTCCACAAAGACGAGGAAAACATGACACTGGTGGGGAGAAGCAGAAGTGAAGAGAGTTTGAGGAAATGGAAGAAAAACTTATCTGGCCCAAAATGTATATACTGTATTAGGTCTGGGCAATATCATGATAAAAATCAAATCGTGAGCTCATCCCTGTGACAATCTGCTTTTTTAAAGAAATCGGGATTTATCAATTCTCAATTTAATCCATCTTTTCAAACATTGACTCTTTTTTTTCTAACTGACTTTTCTCAGCCTCAGAATTGTCAAGTTTTCTTACAGCAATTTTGGGCTGTTTTTTTTTGTTTTGTTTTTTAAAGAATTTTGAAGGTTGTGTTTTTTAGGCCTTCTCTGTCAAGTCATAAAATAAGTGAATTTTGGCTATTTTTGAGGTCTAAATTAAAAATATAATCGACTTTTAGCATAATTGTAGGTCTAGAAGTTGATATTGATGTCAAAAATAGCTAGAAACTTGTTTTGTGGAGATCCACAATGTTCTAATTTAAAGATTATTTTAAATATTTTTTTTAAAGGATTGAGGTCACTTGTTTTGGGATTGATTGCTATTTTTTCTCTGAAAATCTGGCAACACTGATCAGCCTATGACGGCTGGATCTAGACATTGACTGCAAAGAAGGAACTTTCTAAAAAAGCATTTTGAAAATAGACAATTTAACAATTGTGATAAAATTGAAATCGTGATATGACTCCAAGAAAATTGTGATATAAATTTTTTGTCATATCGCCCAGCCCTATACTGTATATATTTTTTTGTGTGCAAAACACAATAGTTAGAGCCTCTGGTACAATATTTCAACATTTAACAGTGAAGGACCAAAGGAGGGTCTAAGGACAGGAAATACTCCAGGACAACTCTTCATTTGCTTTGGTTAATACTGAATAATCTGCTTCGACGTGTTTGACCAGCGACTGTTTCATTATCTTACATTTGTGTTTGCTAAATCAATAATCTCTGGAAGACCTTAGAGATGACTGTTATTACAAAAATACACAGATTTAAAATGAGGTTCAGAAAGATTATAAACTAACCCTGAGAGAACAGATAACACCAAACATGTTTTCTCCAGTTTCTCCATTACAAACCCTCTCATGAATCACTGGATCGTTGTCTCCCATCGACCTCTCACCCCTGGCTCTGGTATGGATCCTCTCTCTCTCTCTCTCTCTCTCTCTCTCTCTCTCTGGGACTAAATTACCCGTTTATCCATTTGTACCTGCTGTTGTATTATTCACAGCAGAGTGAATAAACCAGCAGACTGAGGTTTCCCCGCGGCCTCGTGTGCAGCCGAGCGAAGTACGGCGGCCTCGGGGGACAAGAGAGCCGTTTACACACAGAGTAATGAGTTTAGACCAAGCAGGGTTTGTGTTTAGACCGAAAAGATCACAGGGTTTGTGTTTAGACCGAGAAAGATCAGCAGGGTTTGTGTTTAGACCGAGAAAGATCAGCAGGGTTTGTGTTTAGACCAAGAAAGATCATCAGGGTTTGTGTTTAGACCGAGAAAGATCAGCAGGGTTTGTGTTTAGACCGAGAAAGATCAGCAGGGTTTGTGTTTAGACGAAGCAGAACAGCAGGGTTTGTGTTTAGACCGAAGCAAGAAGCAGGGTTTGTGTTTAGACCAAGAAAGATCAGCAGGGTTTGTGTTTAGACCAGAAAGATCATCAGTTGTTTTAGACCAAAAATCATCAGGGTTTGTGTTTAGACCAAGAAAGATCATCAGGGTTTGTGTTTAGACCAAGAAAGATCATCAGGGTTTGTGTTTAGACCAAGAAAGATCATCAGGGTTTGTGTTTAGACGAAAGATCAGCAGGGTTTGTGTTTAGACCGAGAAAGATCAGCAGGTTTGTGTTTAGACCGAGAAAGATCAGCAGGGTTTGTGTTTAGACCGAGAAAGATCAGCAGGTTTGTGTTTAGACCGAGAAAGTCAGCCGTTTACATACAGAGTAGCTTAGAGAATAAAGAATCAGCACAAACCCTGAGCTCAGCCTGTTTAGACATAGAAATACGACCTATTTTCCTTCACGTCTGACTAAAATCGTCTAAATTTCAAACTAAAACTGTTTCTGATTCTTTGGAGCAAAAGAAAATGTCTGGAGGCTTTGTGAAGCTGTAACTGTGTAATTTTATCTTCTGAGACTCAGAGGCTCTGATCAGAAGTGAAAACTTGCTTCAAAGAAAAGAAAAACACAATCTAATTTCCGCCTAAATTAGTTTTTTTTGGTAAATAAAAAGATTGGAAAATATAGGGATTAGACGAGATCTCGGTCGAGATCCGGAAACTGTCCTGATACTGTGGCACACATACTGAACTGTCTGGTGAGATTTTTCCATGGTCATGAAATTAAGTTTTGTATCTTTGAGCAGCTGTAGTAAATATTCTCCTCCACACACAGACTTGTAACGACTTATTCTGACAGAAAACTGTCTAAACTCTGTCTCAGTTTTTATTTCGTAAAGATAGGACCAATATTGACAGAGATAATTAGTCCTAAACATTGTAAAAGTTAGCGTGAAAAATATATAATCGTCAAATATACGCGCGGACATCGAACAGCGCAGTGTTTTTCACTTAAACATAGTTTAAAATAGATCCACAAAGAGATATTTGGCTTTTATCATCAATACTGTAAAACATACGAAAGTTCCTCATCTGTGTGTGTCTGGTGCCTGTCAGCAGCAGCAGCGCTGTGAAGCAGGAGAAAGGGGGCGGAGTCTGAGCTACACACGGGAAGGGGCGAGTCAGGCAGATCAATTTCAGTCAAAACTCAATGTTGAAATAATACAAATCTTAAGGTGATACACATAATGAAAGGTAAAGCTAAACTAAAGAATATAAACTAACAATAATAAATAATACAAATCAAATTTTGTAATTTGCCTTGTTTAAATTCTAAATTGAAACAATTAATGCAAATTATTAAAAAATCTTCTGTCTCGTCTCGTGGACCCATCCCTATAGAAAATACTTAAATCCTTTGACCCTTCCTCTGCAAACGCTGAAGGTAATTGAAGTAAAAATTAGTTTTTAAAGAACTAAAAACTACTCAAAAAACATTTAGGCAGAGCCAATACAAAAGTCCTATTAAAAGTGATTTTTATCTTCATCTCCCACTCGGCCTTTCTGTGTGGAGTTTGTATGTTTCTCCCCGTGTCTGGGTGGGTTTCCTCCGGGACAGTAGAAGCATCAGAGCGCAGACAAGGCACGACATTCTGAAGCGAGAGAAAAGCCCTGGATCGCTCAAGTCAGAGTGAAACGTTACGGAAATCTAATCTGCTCTGAAAGCTTTATCATCTGCTCATTTAGCTGAACAACTAAATACTGAAAGAGTCTGTTCCATTTTTTGCTGCATAACATGTGACATTTTTGGTTCCTTTGAGCTTAATAATCGTTAGTTTTATAAATAATCGGTGACAAACAAACAACCTCGCCAACCGCACCCAGATTTGAACGTTTGGACCGGATCAGAGTTGGTTTGTGCGTTCACAATCCTGATCTAAGTCAAAAGTGTTAGCTTGAGCAACACCAGTGCAGTTTTATTGTGGAGTCATCAGCAGGTTTCCATGGCGATGCAGAATAACCCAGGAGAGCTCTTTAAAGACTGAGCTCAGGGCTGTGTTTCTGTGGAAGTGTTGGACTCAGGAGAGGCTTTAGCTGGAGGAGCTCAGGGTCGTATAACTGCAGCTACAGGAGAAGAAGAAGATCCTTTAGAGACACGTTTAACTCACACACACACACATACACCCCGACGCATACACACACAGACACACACACACCCCGACGCATACACACACACCCACACCCCGACGCATACACACACAGAGCTGCTTCAGGTCCACAATGACCTTGTTACAGAGCCAGAACCAGACTTAAACTCCTCTTTAACAGCCACATTAAGTCAATAACATCAGCAGCTTTTTACCATCTAAAAAACATTGCCAAAATCAAAAATATAGTGTCAAAGCCTGACCTGGAGAGGCTTATCCATGCATTTGTCTCCAGTAGGTTAGACTATTGTAACGGCCTGCTCACGGCCTAATCTAAACGAGCTGTAAAACAGCTGCAGTACATCCAGAACGCTGCTGCTCGAGTCCTGACCAGAACCAGGAAGTACCATCACATTAGTCCTGACCAGAACCAGGAAGTACCATCACATTAGTCCTGACCAGAACCAGGAAGTACGATCACATTAGTCCTGACCAGAACCAGGAAATACGATCACATTAGTCCTGACCAGAACCAGGAAGTACCATCACATTAGTCCTGACCAGAACCAGGAAATACGATCACATTAGTCCTGACCAGAACCAGGAAGTACCATCACATTAGTCCTGACCAGAACCAGGAAGTACCATCACATTAGTCCTGACCAGAACCAGGAAGTACCATCACATTAGTCTGACCAGAACCAGGAAGTACCATCACATTAGTCCTGTGCTTAGGTCTTTGCACTGGCTTCCAGTGGCTCAGAGAATAGACTTTAAAACAGCTCTGCTTGTGTTTAAGTCTCTCCATGGACTAGCACAGAGTACATCTCTGACATGTTAGTGCCTTATGAACCATCTCGGGACTCTGAGGACCTCAGGGACCGGCCTCCTGCTGGTGCCCAGAGTCAGGACTAAACATGGACCAGAGTCAGGACTAAACGTGGACCAGAGTCAGGACTAAACGTGGACCAGAGTCAGGACTTAACATGGACCAGAGTCAGGACTAAACGTGGACCAGAGTCAGGACTTAACATGGACCAGAGTCAGGACTAAACGTGGACCAGAGTCAGGACTAACATGGACCAGAGTCAGGACTAAACGTGGACCAGAGTCAGGACTAAACATGGACCAGAGTCAGGACTAAACGTGGACCAGAGTCAGGACTAAACATGGACCAGAGTCAGGACTAAACGTGGACCAGAGTCAGGACTAAACGTGGACCAGAGTCAGACTAAACATGGACCAGAGTCAGGACTAAACATGGACCAGAGTCAGGACTAAACGTGGACCAGAGTCAGGACTAAACGTGGACCAGAGTCAGGACTAAACATGGACCAGAGTCAGGACTAAACGTGGACCAGAGTCAGGACTAAACATGGACCAGAGTCAGGACTAAACGTGGACCAGAGTCAGGACTAAACATGGACCAGAGTCAGGACTAAACGTGGACCAGAGTCAGGACTAAACATGGACCAGAGTCAGGACTAAACATGGACCAGAGTCAGGACTAAACATGGACCAGAGTCAGGACTAAACGTGGACCAGAGTCAGGACTAAACATGGACCAGAGTCAGGACTAAACGTGGACCAGAGTCAGGACTAAACATGGACCAGAGTCAGGACTAAACGTGGGGAATCAGCGTTTCAGTTTTATGCAGCTAAGATCTGGAACAGTCTTCCAGATGATGTAAGACAGGCCTCCACTGTGACAATGTTTAAATCTCGGCTCAAAACATTTCTTTTTGTCCGTTCATATGACTGAATAGCTTTGTCTGCACTCTTGTCTTCTTTTTAAAGTAAATTTATGCTGATTATTTATATATTTTTAATAATCTTGTATTGATGTATATTTTCCTGCCTTGTAAAGCACTTTGAATTGCTTTGTGTATGAATTGTGCGATACAAATAAATTTGCCTTGCCTTGCCTTTCACCTGAGTCATTTCTCAGTTTGAGTCTTGTGCATGCTCAGAAGCTTCTGCAGATGCACAGAAACGTTCTCTGAATACGGTAACCTGGAATTTATATCAGGCGCTGCAGCAGCACGTAATGTAGGCAAAGTGACACACGCGACACATCCTTCAAGCGCATGAACCAAGAAAAACAGGAAAAAGAAAGGAGCACGTGTGTATGCACGCAGAAAGAAAAGATGAGGAAGAAAGAGAGAGAAGGTGTGCACTTTATGTGAAGTCCACAATGAGAAAAGAAGGGAGAAAAAAAGAGAAAGAGAGAGATGAAGTAAGGAGGACACGCTTCTGGAGACAAACTGTAAACATGCAAACGCTTTAAACACATGATGCTTTATATGTCTTTATATGAGCTAACTCACTTTAGTGTTAATGTGGATGTTTAGAACTGTAGAAGACGCCAGATTTCACCTGACTTTATCCAAAATAAGCATGATTTTTCTCGTATGAAGTGATCTAAGGCAGGGGTTCTTAACCTTTTCGACCTCGGGGCCCGAATATTCATGTAGAATGTAATCTGGGGCCCAATCTCATATTAAATGTAGTGTTTTTTATTGATTTTGTGGCCTATGGTTAAGAATCAGTGATCTAAGGATACAGACAAACTTTTTAACTGTTTCTGGGAGATTAACTATGAAAATATAACCAAGCTAAGAACCAACACGACCAAATGACATCTGCAGTCTGAATGTTTGTTTGTATCCTTCAGAGCTTCTTTTAGACGTGGTTTAAATCAGTCAAAGTGTGGTTAGAAAAAGAAGAGGAGGAGCTGTGAGGTTCAGAGATCTGCTGCTGCTGCTGCGGGTGGCGAGTTCAGACTCATTCAGATTCAGCTCACAGTCTGAAGATTCTCCCTCCAGACAAACGCAGGATAAATATAGACACAGGTTCACTTTACAAAGACAAACTGATCCTGTAACATCCGCGACCGTTCCCGCAGATCCCGACGCCTCCGTGTGCCTGCCCGTCTGAGAAACCCCGTTGGTCCCGACTTGGCATAACAACATTGGCCCCAGGGCATAACAACATGGACTAAACTGCTAAACTCTCTGCATCTAGTGTTAAAATGATTAGGCACGAGCCTAAATAATCTGCAACAATTAGACATTTATGTTTGTTTGACACATACCAATTTTCTACCTGAAATACAAAGCTCCTCGCACCTCCAGTTTCTGCTAAACAAACACTTTATTTCGCCCAAACTCAATGGGCCTGATTTATCAAGCCAGGTGCTAAAATGTGTTATTTATGAGCATTTTACACAAACATTAATACTGGAAGATGCACATACAACATACTAAACTAAACAGTTATGAACCACCTCAAATTCTGCATCTTTAGTGTCTGTGTGAGAGAAAAATGTCATCTCTGCCAAGGTTTTGCTCCCCCTAACCTGCTTTGCACATGAGCAAATGCTTGATAAATCTGGCCCAATGTGTATTATATCCATCTCCTCGTGTGTAAAGCCAGTCCTTCATTCATTCCTCTGGGAAAGTTTTCGTCCGAGCTGTGGCTGCTGCTGGCGCCAGGACTCACTCTAGAGTAGGAAAAGCAGCTGCGAGTTTTCGTGACGTATTCAGGCCTGTGAATCTGAAAACCATCAGTGCTTGTCTTTCAAGCAATCATGGTCAAGAAAACAATAATCCTCTAGTAATCAGACTGAAACAACTCTGTCTGTGCTGTTACTTTTGTGTCTGCAGCGTGAGTGAGGTGCATGAGACTGCTTGCCTGACCAGTCAGCCCTCCTACATTCTGTTTGAATGCAGAAGGGTCTGAAACTGAAGAGATAGCCAATGATTTCGTCGTCCAAAGTTAGGACGGTCCAATCACAAACGCCCCCCCTTTCCCTCCTCCCCTCCGCTCCGCAATTTCAAAACTTTTTTTTCTAACCTGAGTGAAGAAAAATGAGTGCTTCAGTGGGTCAAGAATGTGTAAAAATGGTGTTAAAAAATCAGGTGCTCTTCAGGATCAAAGCGACGGGCACTGCAACAATAAAAGAGAAAATCCGAGGCACTCTGATTAAAAGTCCTTTATTGTCGTGGACTTGCCTACGCGTTTCGGCCGCGTGGGGCCTTCTTCAGGGCATGTGAAAAGGTAAAACCACTGGAGACAGGTGTTTAAATAGACAGCATCCTGTCACATGGGTTGATCACATGATCTCGAAAAACAATTAGGCAAATACATTTAAAATATTTTTTTCATATTTACACACTCTAAAAAACATGACGCTATGGCATGATATAGAAAATATCCATGTAGGGACAACCAAATATATATGACCCAGTAATCAACTCCACATAGATAGATCCACAACATCCAAAATTACAATAGGCACGTGCTTCAAAATGATATAACCGGAGCTCCGGAATCTCACACAACTACCACCAGACACATACATTTATCATACATATCAAAGAAAACAGAAAATCCACATCCTCATTTAAACCCGGGTATGTATTTGCTTTTAAAATTTCTATCCAATAGGTCTCTCTTTGTGCAAGAGTCCTAATACGATTTCCTCCTCTGATTGTTTTTGGGATCACCTCTATGGCCATTACTTTGAGGTGGTTGACCTTGCATTGGCTGGAATTCATGAAATGCTTAGCAATAGGATAATTGAGATTTTGCGATCGAATGGCGTATTTATGCTCTGCAAATCTGTCACGTAGTCTCCTTTTAGTTAATCCAACATAGAAGCATCCACAACTGCAATCCAGTCGATATATGACATGAGTGGTATTGCAATTTGCATATTGTTTGCAATAGAATGTTTTTTGTCCAGATGAATCTTTGAAGGCTGTAGCCTTGTTGATGTGTGTGCAGTGTTTACATGTTCCACATTGAAATGTACCAACTGGCTGTGGAAGAAAAGTCTGAGGCCTTGATGCCGGAAGGTAACTAGTTACCAGTTTATCTTTCAGGGTAGGTGCCCTCCTTATTGCAAATAGAGGGGGTTCCGAGAATACAGGACGCAAAGTGGAGTCGCTGCGGAGAATATCCCAGTTTCTTTTTATGATTGTCTTAATGTCATTGGTTAAGCTGCCATGTTGAATGGAGACAAACATTCTGTTGCTTTGCCTTTTTTTAGTTTTTTTAATAAAAGGTTTTCTCTGTTGGTCGACTTTACTTTTGACAGAGCATTTTTTAGAGTTTTATCTTTATAACCCTTTGTTTGAAACGTCCAAACATTTCTTTAGCTTGAGTTTCAAAATCAGAGTCTGAGTCGCAGATTCTTCTGAGTCTCTGAAATTGTCCATATGGGATATTGGAAATGAGGCTGCTTGGGTGAAAACTGTCCGCTCTGAGAATAGTGTTACGGTCCGTTGTTTTCCTGAAAATAGATGTATGCAAGCCACCCTCTGCATCCATTGTGATATTGAGATCTAAAAAGTTGATGGAAGTGCGACTAAATTCAAGGCTCAATTTAATATTTGGATTGATGTTGTTGAGATAATAATGAAACTCTTGAAGTTGGTCCTCAGAGCCTGAAAAGATGAAAAACAGGTCATCAATGTATCTCCCGTAATACTGGATGAACTGTTTAAATGGGTTTGCAGGGCTTAGCACGTACCGTTCTTCCCACAATCCTAAAAAGAGTCCAGCGTAGTTTGGAGCATACGCCGTGCCCATAGCTGTGCCCTTTGTTTGTTTGAATAACTTGTCCTGAAATAAGAAATGTTATTATTCAATGTCCAGCGGGTCAAATCAACAATAAAGCTAGTGGGAGGTTGTGTCGTGGTGGCTCTTTTTTCCAAATAGTGGTGTAGCGCATAGAGTCCTTCTGTATGATCGATGTTCGTGTACAAAGATTCTATATCCATGGTCACCAATAAATAGTCAGAGTTGCAAGGCATGTGCTTCAAAAGTTGTAATACATGATTGGTATCTTGCAGATATGCTGGAAGAGACTGAGTGAGGGGTTTTATAAAAAAATCTATGTACTTTGAAGTGGGTTCGGTTATTGTCTCTATTCCACTAATTATCGGTCTTCCCGGTGGATTATGTAGATTTTTGTGGATTTTAGGCAATAGATAGAAAGTAGCGATTTTAGTATCAGAGGGATAAAGAAAGTTATATTCATTTGAATTGATCCAGCTATTTTCTAGGGCTGAGTCCAATATATTTTTTAATTCCAGTCTTATTTGTTCCATGGGGTTGGTGGTTAAAGGTGTATAGTATTGAGTGTTGTTCAGTTGTCTAAGGGCTTCATGGATGTAATCTGCCTTACCCCATACAACAGTCGCTCCACCCTTGTCCGCCTTCTTGATAATGATGTCATCCTTGTCTTTCAACCACTTCAGAGCCTCTTTTTCCCCCTGAGACAAATTAGAGTAAGTCCCTGTATTAGCATCAAAAAGTTTTTCCACATCGTAATTTACTTTTCTAATGAAAGCATTTAAACACACATTGTTGTTAGACGGGAAAAATTTCGATTTTGGTTTGAAGGGTGTAGATACCTGAGTGTTAGAGGTGTTGCTTGTGGATGTGTCCAGGGAGGGTTGGTTATGGTACCAGGCCTTCAAGTGCAGATTCCGGTAGAATCTATACAGGTCCACCTTAGTTTGGAAAGCATTATTAGTATGGGTGGGGGCAAACGATAAACCTTTAGAAAGTAATTTGACGCAGTTAGGAGTGAGGGGTACCTCGGAAATGTTGATCACAGTTTCCTCGCTAGTGTTCGTCGTGGGGGCCTGGGTCGTAGTTGATATCCATCTCTCGCCTTGCGCCGCGACCGGCCCTTCTCGTCTTTCCCTTCGATTTGGCTGGTCCGCACGAGCCCCTAAAAAAGAACTCCGGGGTTGAGTAGAGGGTTCGTCATCTTCGCTAGTAGTAGCGCTGCTAGGTAAGCTGAAAGATACAGACCGTGATCGTCTTGCCGGCGGACGTGAGCGTTTCTGCCAGGAGTAGACTGTACCATCCTTGTAGTCTTGTTCGTCCTTCTGAATTTATTCAGTTCACACGTGTGAGAGCCTGTGACAATTCTTGAATGTGTTCCCGAAGGCTATTGTCCAGCGTGGTTTCTGTTGTGGTTTGCTCCTGGGCTAGGTTGCTAACAACAGCAGTCCTCACTTCCTGTATCTGATGACGTATTACGTCTCGCTGCGTTTTAGCTTCATCAATTAAAAGTAACATTAGATCCAGAGAACATTTGTTGAGAATCGCCTCCCATTTAGTTTTAAAGTCGGGATTGTCCTTTCCAAAAGAAGGAAATTTATGTATCCGTAGCCCTCTCGGAATCATTTCCTGACGCCAATAATCGGACAAAGTGATGGCATGCAATTCAAGACGTTTATCTTTTTCTAAAAGTTTTCTTAGGTCCTCTTGTGAGAATTGTTTTTCAGATGCTATAGGTTGTGCATCAGTGGTAAACAGTGAGTCTTTCATAATAATACTGTTCCCTTGTTCAGTTGTGAAGCACAGAGTATTTTGTTGCGACATCTGTGACATAGTAAAAAAGCCCAACTACGTCTAGGTGAATGAGACGGAGCGACTCACCAGCTGAAAGGCAAGCTCAGCAAATCTGAGTGAAGAAAAAATGAGTGCTTCAGTGGGTCAAGAATGTGTAAAAATGGTGTAAAAAATCAGGTGCTCTTCAGGATCAAAGCGACGGGCACTGCAACAATAAAAGAGAAAAATCCGAGGCACTCTGATTAAAAGTCCTTTATTATCGTGGACTTGCCTACGCGTTTCGGCCGCGTGGGGCCTTCTTCAGGGCATGTGAAAAGGTAAAACCACTGGAGACAGGTGTTTAAATAGACAGCATCCTGTCACATGGGTTGATCACATGATCTCGAAAAACAATTAGGCAAATACATTTAAAATATTTTTTCATTTAACACTTAAAAAAGTGTGTAAATATGAAAAAAATATTTTAAATGTATTTGCCTAATTGTTTTCGAGATCATGTGATCAACCCATGTGACAGGATGCTGTCTATTTAAACACCTGTCTCCAGTGGTTTTACCTTTTCACATGCCTGAAGAAGGCCCCACGCGGCCGAACGCGTAGGCAAGTCCACGAAATAAAGGACTTTTAATCAGAGTGCCTCGGATTTTTCTCTTTTATTGTTGCAGTGCCCGTCGCTTTGATCCTGAAGAGCACCTGATTTTTTACACCATTTTTACACATTCTTGACCCACTGAAGCACTCATTTTTCTTCACTCAGATTTGCTGAGCTTGCCTTTCAGCTGGTGAGTCGCTCCGTCTCATTCACCTAGACGTAGTTGGGCTTTTTTACTATGTCACAGATCGCAACAAAATACTCTGTGCTTCACAACCGAACAAGGGAACAGTATTATTATGAAAGACTCACTGTTTACCACTGATGCACAACCTATAGCATCTGAAAAACAATTCTCACAAGAGGACCTAAGAAAACTTTTAGAAAAAGATAAACGTCTTGAATTGCATGCCATCACTTTGTCCGATTATTGGCGTCAGGAAATGATTCCGAGAGGGCTACGGATACACAAATTTCCTTCTTTTGGAAAGGACAATCCCGACTTTAAAACTAAATGGGAGGCGATTCTCAACAAATGTTCTCTGGATCTAATGTTACTTTTAATTGATGAAGCTAAAACGCAGCGAGACGTAATACGTCATCAGATACAGGAAGTGAGGACTGCTGTTGTTAGCAACCTAGCCCAGGAGCAAACCACAACAGAAACCACGCTGGACAATAGCCTCGGGAACACATTCAAGAATTGTCACAGGCTCTCACACGTGTGAAACTGAATAAATTCAGAAGGGACGAACAAGACTACAAGGATGGTACAGTCTACTCCTGGCAGAAACGCTCACGTCCGCCGGCAAGACGATCACGGTCTGTATCTTTCAGCTTACCTAGCAGCGCTACTACTAGCGAAGATGACGAACCCTCTACTCAACCCCGGAGTTCTTTTTTAGGGGCTCGTGCGGACCAGCCAAATCGAAGGGAAAGACGAGAAGGGGCCGGCGCGCAAGGCGAGAGATGGACTATCAACTACGACCCAGGCCCCCACGACGAACACTAGCGAGGAAACTGTGATCAACATTTCCGAGGTACCCCTCACTCCTAACTGCCGTCAAATTACTTTCCAAGGTTTATCGTTTGCCCCACCATACTAATAAGCTTCCAAAAACTAAGGT
>JBBPFD010000327.1:0-33136 GCA_038363315.1 Mugilogobius chulae
TTTACTCTTCAACTATGTCAACACGGAGCTCAAACTAAAGGCGACGTAAACGACGATGCGATCACCGCGCGTGTTCCTCGAGACAACTCGGCCGAGGAGGGCGAGCCCCTCCCGCTGGTGCTGTTTCGGATGTGAGGAAGTCCGACAGCGCGGTGCGCACGAACGGGAGAGAGCGATATAAGCTTCCAAATAACCGCGTGTGGTTTTACCGCGCTAAAAATTGACTTGTAAATTGGCACAGATGTGTAAACGCGCACTGAGGGCAGAGGGGCAGGAGCAGAGACAGGAGAGGAGACAGAGACAGGAGCAGAGACAGGAGCAGTGGCAGAGACAGGAGCAGAGACAGAGACAGGAGCAGAGACAGGAGCAGTGACAGAGACAGGAGCAGTGACAGAGACAGGAGCAGTGACAGAGACAGGAGCAGAGACGGAGCAGTGACAGAGACGGGAGCAGTGGCAGAGACGGGAGCAGAGACAGGAGCAGAGACAGAGACAGGAGCAGAGACAGGAGCAGTGCAGAGACAGGAGCAGAGACAGGAGCAGTGGCAGAGACGGGAGCAGAGACAGGAGCAGTGACAGAGACAGGAGCAGAGACGGAGCAGTGACAGAGACAGGAGCAGTGACAGAGACAGGAGCAGAGACAGGAGCAGTGGCAGAGACAGGAGCAGAGACAGGAGCAGTGACAGGAGCAGAGACAGAGACAGGAGCAGAGATGGAGCAGTGACAGAGACAGGAGCAGTGGCAGAGACAGGAGCAGTGACAGAGACAGGAGCAGTGACAGAGACAGGAGCAGTGACAGGAGCAGAGACAGGAGCAGTGGCAGAGACAGGAGCAGAGACAGGAGCAGAGACAGAGACAGGAGCAGTGACAGAGACAGGAGCAGTGACAGAGACAGGAGCAGAGACAGGAGCAGAGACGGAGCAGTGACAGAGACAGGAGCAGTGGCAGAGACAGGAGCAGAGACAGAGACAGGAGCAGTGGCAGAGACAGGAGCAGAGACAGAGACAGGAGCAGAGACAGGAGCAGTGACAGAGACAGGAGCAGTGACAGAGACAGGAGCAGTGACAGAGACAGGAGCAGAGACGGAGCAGTGACAGAGACGGGAGCAGTGGCAGAGACGGGAGCAGAGACAGGAGCAGAGACAGAGACAGGAGCAGAGACAGGAGCAGTGGCAGAGACAGGAGCAGAGACAGGAGCAGTGGCAGAGACGGGAGCAGAGACAGGAGCAGTGACAGAGACAGGAGCAGAGACGGAGCAGTGACAGAGACAGGAGCAGTGACAGAGACAGGAGCAGAGACAGGAGCAGTGGCAGAGACAGGAGCAGAGACAGGAGCAGTGACAGGAGCAGAGACAGAGACAGGAGCAGAGATGGAGCAGTGACAGAGACAGGAGCAGTGGCAGAGACAGGAGCAGTGACAGAGACAGGAGCAGTGACAGAGACAGGAGCAGTGACAGGAGCAGAGACAGGAGCAGTGGCAGAGACAGGAGCAGAGACAGGGAGCAGAGACAGATGACAGAGACAGGAGCAGTGACAGAGACAGGAGCAGAGACAGGAGCAGAGACGGAGCAGTGACAGAGACAGGAGCAGTGGCAGAGACAGGAGCAGAGACAGAGACAGGAGCAGTGGCAGAGACAGGAGCAGAGACAGAGACAGGAGCAGTGGCAGAGACAGGAGCAGAGACAGAGACAGGAGCAGTGACAGAGACAGGAGCAAAGACAGGAGCAGTGACAGAGACAGGAGCAGAGACAGGAGCAGAGACAGGAGCAAAGACAGGAGCAGTGACAGAGACAGGAGCAGGAACAGGAGCAGAGACAGGAGCAAAGACAGGAGCAGTGACAGAGACAGGAGCAGGAGCAGTGACAGGAGCAGGAGCAGTGACAGAGACAGGAGCAGGAACAGGAGCAGAGACAGGAGCAGGAACAGTGACAGAGACAGGAGCAGGAACAGTGACAGAGACGGGAGCAGAGACAGAGACAGGAGCAGAGACAGAGACAGGAGCAGAGACAGGAGCAGAGAAGGAGCAGTGACAGAGACAGGAGCAGAGACAGGAGCAGAGACAGGAGCAGTGACAGGAGTAGATACAGAGACAGGAGCAATGGCATGGGCAGGAGGGACTCAAGGAGAAGAGAGGAGCTGAGTAGGCTATAGTGTACACAAGCTATTGTGGGTTACAATAGATTGTGTACACCAAATTATAGAAAATTGTCTTGTCTTATTTTTGTGAGGAAGATAGATAGATAGATAGATAGATAGATAGATAGATAGATAGATAGATAGATAGATAGATAGATAGATAGATAGATAGATAGATAGATAGATAGGCAGACAGACAGACAGACAGACAGAGAGAGAGAGAGAGAGATACTGTATTGTTATCAACTCTTTTTCCAGCTACAAATGTAACATTTTTCAAAACTTTCTTGTTTTTAGCAGTTACCTACTTGATGATCCTCCTAAACCACATGTGCCTAAAACAGTTTTACAGAGCTAAAGGAGGCATCCAGGGCTGGGGCCTCCCTAATCTGGTCTCTGGTTGCCTCTATTTTTATTTATTTATTAATTGCCTCATGTCTTTTTAATTATGGTAAAGTCACATCAAATAATAAGAATATCACATCTAAAACTCACCAAAATGCAGGAAATTGCATTGATTTTTTCAAAATTCCCCAGACTTCCCTTTTTTTAAAGAGTAACCTGATTCCAGCTGCTCAATGTCAAGACATATCAGAGAATTTCTCTCTTCTGCAACCTCCAATAGCAAATATATTGTATAAGTAACAATATAAAAAAGACTATTCACTTTTAATCAAATCCTTTTGGATTTCGGTTTGTTCAAAATCCAGCGTACGGCCCTGACCCTAAAATAGAGTTCCCCCACCTCCCAAATCCCACTTTAACCACTGAGTATAGATATATAGTGTAAAGATGCTAAGTATGTGATGTCCTGTAGCAGTTTTCCCATCATGTCATCCTGTTTGTTGAGGGCAGATGTGCAGGAGGCAGTCGTCTGAGAGCAAAGACAGACACATTCTACACTGACATGTCCTAACAGTCCCATCGGAGCTGTCCATCACGTCCCATGCACTGACAGTTATGGAGCGGGCCTTACAATGATGCCTTTGACAGCTATTGTGAGCGTGTCATGTTCACTTATGACAGCTGCGAGTCACAAGCTCAGTGCTCTCCATATGCTGCCGCAACGTAAACAAAATGCTAAGTAGTTACAAGCACCACTTCTCATAAGAACGTTCGTTACATTACTTTGGGATTACTTTGTGTGCATTATTGCAAACATTGATCAAAAATAGGATTTAACATTTTATTATCATTTAAACAGAGGCAAACAACAAATGAGCTGCTTAAACAGGTAAAATCAACATTAGCATGATTTTGGGCCCTGTTCCAGCTGCTGATCTGTGCCTCTGAGCCATTTTATCTCACACATAACGTCACTTTTCTACATTTTTTGTACTTTAAAGGACACATATTATGCATTTTTTGTGTTGTTGTTTTTTTACTTCAAACCTGCTCCGAAGCTCCTCCACTTTGGAATCTCATGCACCAGAACTAATAAAAAAGTCTAGTAAAGTTGGGTTGGGTGAGTTTTCTTCATCAAAAATTAAGTTATAGCTTTCTTTACTCACGCCAAAGAAAATTACAGAGGTTACACAATCAAACCACTCTTGCCTGATATGCCAGTCCTGGAAAAATGCTCAAACCAAGTCTGGATGATGTATAGACTTAAAAACAGAGCAGAATATCTCTGAGATCTATCTATGACATCACAGATCAGCAACATTCAGAACAGTGTTTTTGGGAGAACAAAAGATATCTCAAAAAACAAAACTTCTGCAGCATTTTTGACAAGGAAGCAACTTTACAATATGATTAAAAACTCAAAAAGTTGATTTTGCTGAATATGTGTCCTTTAAAGTAAAGAGTATTTTGTTAGTAACTGTAATTTAATTGCAAGTTTTTTACAAGAACTAAGTTACACTTCTAGTTTCTCAAAAATGTTATTTAATTACAGTAACTAAGTTACACCCAACAATGGAAACGGTTAGAAGAAAAAAAGTTAAAAAGTTTTGAATTTGGGGAGGGGTGAGAGAGGGTGGCGGTCATCTGCCTAATTTTGGACGACGAAGGGAATGGCTCTGTCTTTGATTCCAGTTGCTTCTGTATTTGAACAGAATGTAGTAGAAGCTGGCTGGTCAGGCAATAATTAATCTTATTTTGAAATAAGATATACTAATTGAGAACAAATCATGTGTCTAATTTAGTTACAGTTATTTTATTATAGAAAAAAATCACATTAAAAAATGTATTGAATTGTATTGGGCTGCCCTGTATCGAGATATGAATGATGCTATCCAACTACCCAGTTTTACAAAACTATTCATGAGAAAATGTACTTTGTCCCTTCTCTTTCTTTTTGATTGAAGTCATTTGTCCCATCATCTCGTATCCAGGTTATAACTTCCAAAACAAGCCAGATAAACGTCTGAACTGCACTGAAACCTGATCCCGACTCCACCCTGGACAATAACAGTGTCCTCTGTCCACTGTGTGTCTGTCCTGCAGGCACCAGCTCTCCTCAGCGCTCATACAAACATATTCATTATGGTGGTTATGCTCAGTGCAATGTTTATTTTTGTGTACTGGAGTATGTCCATCTGTCAGCTCCTGTAAGATTTAGAGTCTTTCAGGAGCAGGCCATTACTGTGGCGCTCTCAGACAGGAATGTGAGTCTGAGATGCCATCTTCTGTCTAATGCGCTCAATCATCCGGCTGCTTTTATACGCACAAGTGAAGCAGCGGGTTCACTACCAAAAGAATCTGGTGTATCACAACATTTGGAGTGTGAAAAATGACAGTGACAATCTCCCAAAATAGCTTAAAACGCAAAATGTATCAACAGTTGGTAGAATCTTGTATAACATATGAAAAGAAATGAGTTTGTATTGTCTTTGTTGCTCAAAGATGATTGTCCATAGCAAAAAGAAAGAAAAAGTAATTTATTGTGAGCTGAGGGAAAGTGTGTGGAAATTCTAACAGCAGACGTGTTACTATAGTGACGCTCTGGTCAGCTGATCTAAGTTCAATTCCAACCCTTCTGACCTGGCTTGTCATGGTCTAATGTAGCGATAAATGGACTTTATTATTTGTTACAGTTTACACTCAAACACACTGTCTAGGGCCCCTGTGACATCGGCAAACTCACAGAAAACGGCACACTTTTAAGAAAGGTAAAACAGCGACATAAAGGGGAATCATACAGAGTAAATGAGCTCTAGTCTGCATGTCTCTGGAAGTTTGCTCTCATAGTCCATAGTTTTGATGATTTTGTTCATGCTGGAACATTATTTGTGTATAGAACACCCCAAACGTTTTCTCTTGTCTTGTTGTTTTTCTTTTGTCTGGCTTACAAGGGATGATGTAGCTCCAGTGCCGGTGTTCTGTTGAGATTGAATCCCCCGTCGAGATTGGACCCCCTTTGTTTAAAGTTAGTGATAGAAAATCTGTAATGTATTTTTTTTATTTTCAATGGCTTTTGCTAACCCTTACCCAAGCTCCAATCCTAAACTTAGCCTTCAAATGATCAAACTCGACACCACACTGGCTCTAGTCTCTTTAGCGCCTGAGGAAAATGTTCATACTGTTCCCTATCAACTTTGCTCTTGCACAGGATTTTGTGAATAGAAATACAAAGTCTAAAATTTTTGTCAGAACAAATAGCCTTACGTGTTTTCAGACTTCTACCTCAATGGTTGTTTGATTAGAATAGAGTAGAGTAGAATAGAATAGAATGGAATTTAATGGAATGGAATGCCTTTATTGTCATTGCATAACCTGCACAACAAAATTTAAAAAGCCCATCCACAGTGGAAATAAATTAAATTCAGAAGATACAATACCACTCTACTGCACAGCCCACTCTCTGTATTCTATTGCACTGCCCATTACACTATTGCACTGCCCATTACTCTATTCCACATGCTCAGTTAGTCTTCACTCAGAGTTCAGAGCTTTGATTGCACTTGCATAGAAGCTGATTAGATATGAGAATAGATAGATTCAAACTGCAGTTGTGTAAGTTCATCAGCTATCTGTGGCCATAACTCAACGAATATGTGTCCTGTTGATGTGAAATAACAACTGTCAAATTTTATAATTGGTAGAACTTTTTTTGTCTTTTTTCTTCTTAGGGCTGCAATTGGGAGCTCTCATCACCAGATGCCTAGTTTGCCTATGCCCCGGCCGCCCTTGTGTAACATTGTTTTCACAGTGAACCAAAAATAAAAGCTATGAGCTCTTGACTTTTGTAACGTGTTCTCATGGATTGCGTAAAATAGCACGCCATGACAAATTGCGTGTCATGACGACGCCCTCTGCCTGTTTTGGGGACAAACGGGAGGTTTTTCAAGGGATTAACGGCTAACTTTTGGAGTTGGTTAAGGTTAGGATTAGGATTGTGACAGTCTTCATGAATAATAACACGTCTTAACATTCACAATTGAAATGAACTGGGACAGAAACGCGTCAAATACACACGCACAAAATAGAAGATGCGTTCATATGACACGCTGTTTACAATAGCGTGGTATTGACATGTTTATCCATGAGAACAGGCTGGACTTTTGAGCATGACCAACCCTCAACCCTCCTACTTCATCTTCATGCTCATCTATTTGACCCTCTCAAACCTGTTGGTCTCACAAGTCACTGGTCCACCCATGCATCACTAATATGTGCCTCTCCACCAATCTGTATGTCCTTAACTGAATTATATTGCGTTATCTAGAATATTCCATATGTTATAGTCTGAGAGAAAGGAATACCTGTCACCAGAGATGTTATGCAGTGGGGCTTTACATACAGTAGCTTTAACCCTCATTAATGCTGGATATGTTTTGTTTATGCGTTGTGAAGTGAATCTGATTTCTTTGCTCTCTATCTGAGCTTGTTAGAGTCATCACTTGGGCTGCACACGCCTCACAAAAGCTTCAGTCTGACCACAATGCGTCAGTCTAAACACAGCTCACACACATTGTCGGAGTGCTCTTGTTGTGTCTTGTTGCGGCTCCTGCCCTGATATGGTTTGTGAGATTATGTCGGTCGTGTTTTGTAAAGCTGGATCTGATATGGTTTGTTAAGCCTTAGTCACGTGGGATTAGTTTTGCTTAGGGGCCTCGAGAATACTGTAAGCATTTTGTTTCTTGTCCTGTGTGAATTGTCAGTGTGTGTAAAATATACCTAAAGTTTCTCCTAAATCCTTATGTATGTGTTTTACTCAGGTAATTTGGAATGCTTTTAGTCAGTTAATTGAACCTCCCAAAAGTTTCTTGTGTGGCCATACGTGCTTGTGTGTTTTGCCTGTTTGTTAATGCCTAATCATCATCAGCTCTCAGAGGTAAAGACCTGGTCAAATTGTCATTATTGCAACCACGTGTTTGCAAATATATCTATTATTTTGTCCATTTATTGTGATATTTGTAAGAAAATAAGTGCAGACCCATGTTCCAGTCAGTCAAATAGTTGAACAAACAGTAACGCTTATTCCCAAAAACGTGCAGGAAGCCTGATTAAAACAAGGTGAGGGCCGCATCCTCCCCTTGGGCCACACTTTGCTCAAGTCTAAATGAAATGTTACTGTTATATTTCAATTTGTAGCTGTCATGACATTTTAGATCTGGAAAACCAAGTAACCTAATACCACATGTTGTGACTAGGGATGGGTACCGAGAACTGGTTTCATAACAGCCCCGGTGCTGCCCCTTAACTGTCTACTGGGTCGATAAGCTCCAGCTTTATCATTCCTTTTATCGGTCCTGAAGGAACACATTTCATAAAATCCGTCCTGTGTTGCTTTGTGCGCCGCGTGGTATTGGTATATTTCCGTGTTTGCCTCTCTTTGCTTGTGATGTGTGGTGCACTCCTTTTGAGCATCACGCATACAAGCAGAAAGTACGTCCCAACGTCACAGCGCACACCGGGCATTGTAGCGTTGACCGGCTGCGTGCACGAGATGCATGAAAGAAGTCAGGGGCGAAGGAACGGTGATGATACACAGGTCATGTGCTCGCGGTATAACGCCTAATCTTACGCATAAGCTTTACAAAGAACGCAGCACAGGAACGTCCTGTATTTAGCCTGACAACACTGTAAAACTAACATTGTAAGTTAAGAATCTTACCCAAGGACACAACGACAATCCACTCTTGTCGTCCCAATGTGGCACGTTCCAGCGATCTCCCATCCCAGTTCTAACCAGGTCTGAACTTGCTTAGCTTCGGTGAATCTTTAAAAATACCCACTTCTACTGTAGTTTTGAGGTTCAGTTTTACTGATGCTACCTGAGTTTACCCAAAGCTAACCGGACACCGTTAGTAAGATGTATTTGCCATGTTTTGCTCATCTCCGGCCCGATGAACGGCGATCGTGATTGTGCAGGTCTGAACTCTCACTTAGGAATAGAGCCTTATGCTACCTGAATTTACCCAAAGCTAACTAAAACATTGTTAGTAAGATTATGTTGCCAGGTTTTGCTTGTCTCTGACCCGATGCATGGTCTACGGTCGTAATTTTGCAGGTCTGAACCCCCTAACTTTACAGATGTCCTTCGGTAAAAGGAATAGAACCTTATGCTACCTGAGTTTACCCAAAGCTAACTCCGACATCGTTAGTAAGATGCCTTGTTTTTTCTCTGTGGACTGCGGTCGTAGCCGTGCAGGTCTGAACTCCCTGACTCCGGGCCACGTTCAGGGCAGAGCGGCTGATTGTTTCCAGCCTGTGGAGGTATAATGACGGGCTGCGTTCATCAGGCCATAGGTGAAAACACACGCGGGGAACATTCGTGTGTGCATTTGAACATTTCCTCAGCCGCAGTACACAAACCACCGGGTCACTGGGCTCTAGGCGCTTATTAGTGGTCACCCATTCTCCCGGGCGCACACACCGCTCATTTAGAGCTGGAAAGCAACGCGATACTCAGGACTTACTCTATGCCTTGGACAACTGGTTCTTGGTTTATTTTAGTTTTTGTTCGTAAAGAAAATATGTATGTTTTTTATTCTTCATTTGCAACATAGGAGGCAGCAGTTGTAGTAGTTTTAGTGGTAGTAGTAGATGGATTTTTTGTTTTCCACATCGGAGTTCCATTTTGCTCCATACTTGGGTCTGACTGTTTGGAGTGTTTCCACAAGGCTTAGAGTTGCCAGGTTACAAAGGATTATCTATCAATTTAACTTCAGATCAGGTTCTGTTTATGGTCATTTTTATACACACCTAAAACAAGATAATGTTTCACAGAATTCTAAAGCATAAAATATGTATAAATAGGCATATGGGTCAATGTAAAAATGCATTAAGTGTCTTTACATCTACACTGTGTCATGTGCACAAATATACTGTACCTGCCAACTCTCATAATGAGTGACTCTCCAATATCAGTGCTTTTGTTGAGGATCCAAAGTCAGCTCACAGATGGAAAGAGCTGGCTACTTCTGGAGGTCAACTCTTATATCTCCTGTCTGAGAACAAGAATGAGAACAGATATGGAAGTAAAGTATGTTCTTTGATGCTGATGCCTTCTCAAATCAGAGAAGGCTGAGGGACAAGCCCTTCTCAGGAAAGTTACCATTGTGTTTCTTCTATCACCTTGTGCTTTACTATGACGATATATCACCACTTAAACAGCAAATTCAAGCAATGAGAGCTAAAAACCTACATAATAATCAGATGTATGCATTGTACGTCGACCGGTCCCTGCACTGGTCCTTACAAGAAAAAGGTTGGGGACCGCTAGTGTACTGCATTTGGGCAGCTGTAGTTATGTAAATGTGCTTTATAATAAAAATGATTGAGTCCTACAACCATCATCCGCAATTGTTAAGATGTGATCGCCCTAATCATGAGAAGCAAGAGAATGAACAACAAAGGACCAAGTACACAACCCTGCAGAGAACCACGGTTTAGTGTGATGCTGTTTTTACACTTATTCTACGCCTAACTTTCTAAGATTGGAATGTCTAAGATCCACATCTTTATGCATTGTTTTGTCCGCTGAAATCCAGAAAGTTTGTTTGTTTATATTGTTAACATTTGGCTAAATGTTATCAGCATACTGGCTTAACTCTACTTGACTTTGAAAAGTTGTTAAAAATGCTGGCATTAGGGAAGTAAACAAAACACATGAACACCCTAAAATATCTGTTTACATTTTTAAGACAGCCTAAAACAGGTATAGCTATTCTATATTTGATTTACTTTGTTTGCATTTTCAGTTGCATTGTTACATCTTTAAAACGTACTGACTAATACAATTGTGTGGCTCTCTGAGATGACAAACATCTGAAGTCAAAGTAATCTGCTTCTTCCACCTCACACACATCTCGGTGTAAATCCAGTCCTTTTGTGTTTGTTACACGGCATGTTAAGAGCTGATCAGAGTGAAAGCACATGTAGCACAGGCAGAACGGATCAGGAGGCAGTGGTGCGTGTGCGGTTACTGTATCACAAGATGAGCTCTGACAGGCCGCAGAGAAAGAGCTGACAAAAATATACTTAACTGTCCGCAAACGTACGAGGGTTGGCGTCAAAATAGTCTGACAACACAGGGGTTTAGAGAAGTGAAACTGTTCGAAATGAAGCAGCAGTTTTACACAAGCAACTTCTTTTACATGTTGTACAATATGAAAAATTAATAGTGTTTTGTATTTTTTTAGAGCTAGGATGAGCTATGTCTTATGTCTTTTTGATAGATTTAGCGGTTGAACGTGTGTCTGCACTTCTGTACTCAATAAAAAAAACACAATTGAAAAAAATAAATTTTAAATCAAATACTAGGGATGGAACGATTCACTTAAGTCACAATTTGATTCTGTTTTTCATTAATTAATTAATTTATTTTATTTTAGCATTTATTTATTTACCTTAAAACCAAACAAAACCTTAATAATTTACATTTAAAACAAAGTCACTGTTGTTAGTGTCAGAACTTGTATTTTTATGAACATTTGAACAATAAACAGTCATATTTAGTGTCCATATTTAGAGGTGCACCATCAGTTGTTAACTAAAGATAATAATGCACATTCAGTCAGTTTACACTTTGTTTCTTCATAGACCGTGACTATTATTGTATCATTTTGACTACACTATAGTTTACTATAGTTTATGTGTAGGTCAGGGGCTGATTGAGCAAACCTGACCAAGCCTAGCCTAGACTTTCGATTCAATTGAATTGTATTTTATTTAAAAACGTCCTTATAATAGGGCTGTGTGATTTGGGAAAAAATCTAATCACACATTTTTTCTCATATTGATCGATCTTGATAAACAAAGAAAAAACTTTGAATATGTCTCATTAAAAGTGGCCAAATGCGGCCCGCGAAGCAGTATGATGTGGCCCACCTTGGTAAAATGGGCCATGGACTGGGCCACATTGTAAAGAAGCCAGGGAAACAATCCGTGTCTGATTTACAGTGAACAGTGGTGGATGATACAGCAACATAAGGCTTTGAAATAAAGACTGGCCCATCATAATAAAGTGGGCCATGGACTGGGCCACATTTCTTGGTTAAATCTGGTTTTCAGTTGCCTGCACTACTTTAAATCAACTTCATCAGCTAAAATTCCACTGATATTTGTTTTATTCACTTTTGTTCTGGTTCACAAATTGTGCTCTAGCATTGATTATTATCACTATAGGAACAACTCTGGTCTTGGGCACAATCTTAGGTTAAAAACTGCGATGTATTGTGCAACTGCCCGGCCCCCCCAAGCCGTGGTCCTCGATAAAATCTGGCCCTCTGAAAAATAAAGTTGAATAGCCCTGCTCTAAATCAATATTCTGCCTCCATTCGACTGTTGCTCCACACTAAATATTTTACAGACTAAAGATTCAAAACGGTTCATAACCTACCACCAAATAATTGACGATTAATGGCCCAGCCTTACCCAATAATAATGAGAATTCGTTACACCAATGATCATGATCCGGCCATTCAACACTTGTCTGGATTTGACCCTCGGCAAAAAGTAAAGGACCACCTCTTCTCCAAAACATGCCATAAACTGAAGAGAAAAGAAGTTTTCCAAATAAGAGCAAAGTAACTAATCAAGCAAAATAATCATTAGTTGCCAGGCTAACTGCTTATGCTTAATATCACTGTTACTGCAATTTGTTTTCTTGATTTCAAGATTAGTATTTGTAAATGTCTTGAAGTTTGACATCAAGAAAATCAGACTTGTAGATCAAAATGTATTGTTTTTTCATAGTTATATTTTGCATGATTCTTGCATGTTAGCGCCAAAATTTGACATTAATCTTCATAATGCATTTATTTGACTTTTGGGCTTTGATAACTTCTTTATAGTGCGTCATCCACATTCCAAAGATAGCCGTCTATCCTTTCCATTACATGAGTTTTATGTCCCAGAGTATAGTTTGATGTTCCTGTTGACTTTAAATGGCTTTATGACTCTCTGTCCAATATTTATGAAAAGCCGGGCAATCCCAAAAACACATGGTAATGATGGACTACCTAGCAACCACTTTCTTTAGCAACAAGTATTTCCCTGTGAGTCACATAGTCATTAAAAATATATAAACACTGGTGAAATGTGTGGAGGCGGGACCAGCAGCAAAGTCAGTAATACAGATTTATCATTTCTGTTTAGAGGAATATTTAGTGTTTGTTTTTCAAGTGTTTTCTTATCTTTATACCTGTGGCTTTTCACATTTACAACATAGATCATGTAGCGTAAGACTCGTTTTATAGATTCTCTTATATGATGCTAGTGATATTGATGAAGAATGTTGTATTAAGTTAATCCGTGCTTTGTTAAAAGATAGGATTATGTAAATGAATTGAGTCCCATGTGACGTCAAAGGCCTCATTTCGGTCTATCAGGTATTTGGTCTCATGCAAAATAGCTAACAATGCTAAAAATGCTACTGATAGGTCTTCAACTGACATTTGTGACTAGTGGTGCACACTGGTTTGCATTTTCCAATAGTAGGCTACATTGGTCACAGTGGAGTGAATCTTTCACTATGGTTCTCCTCGAGGTCTCTCCTTTTTTTCCTTGCCAAAAAATAGGGTCTGTTGTTGGTTGGAATGGAAAATCGTTCGAAAACGTTGAAAATTGTAAGGCCAGAATCGATCTGTTTTGCTCATGTAGCCACATGCGCTAGTTGTGTAATACAAATAATGATACAATAATAGCCACAATGTTTGAAGAAACAAAGCATGATCTTGGGCAAGACCTGACTGAATGTTTTTATTATGTTGCGTTAACAACTGATGGTTGACCTCTAAATGTAGACACTAAATATTACAGTTCATATGTTGATAAGAAGATACAAGTTGTGGGCACTAACAACAGTGGCTTTGTTTTAAATGTCATTTATTATAGTTTATTTTGTGTCTTAAGGTAAAAAAAAAAAAAGTTAATATAAATAAACAAATTCAAAATTGTGGCTGCAAAATCGAAAAATGAATCGAATCGTGACTTAAGTGAATTGTCCCATCTCTAGTTCTTGGACATCAGCTTCTGTATTTTTGACAAATGACCATTTTTATTTTGTTTCTGTTTGGTATTATTGGTATATAATTTGTACTAAATCATAAATTTTGTGAAAATCTTTGAGGTGACTGTTAGGAAATTGGGCTCTACAAAAATAAATGCATTGAATTGAAATTGGGTACTAAACTCACAAATAACATTTGTTTCAGTTAATACTTGCAATTCAGCATTTGATAATTGCAGTCCTGTCTCTGAAGAAAACGTAGCTCTACAATGAAATGTCAAAAATGTACCATAAGCACATTTTTCACACCTTTTTTACGTCAATATGTTACAAAAAGCCAAAATGTATGAATTTTGGTTGAAGTCAAGTGGCGACATTTTCTTTGAGTTACTTAAAGTCAAACTTACCTGTTAAACCAAGAGGAAATGTTTTGGCTTCAACCAAAATTTGTGGTTGTTTAGTTTTGGCTTTTTATACCCTATTACCTAAAAAAGACGTGGAAATGTGCTTATTGTACATTTTTGACATTTTGATGTATTCTGTATCTACAGTTTCTTCAGAGACTGTGTGGTATAGATGAGACCCCAAATCTCTTGATTACACTTCTTTTTAGTTTGTTTTAAATAAAGAATGGTCAAAACAAACAACCTGAAAATGATTTATGCATGTTAAACGTTACTAGTTTGATTTTTCCGATACCAATACTGGTATAGGCAAAACCTGATATTGCACATTTTCGCAGCAGTTCTCTGCTCGTGGCTAATGCTACAGCTAACACTCAGAACAGCTGGAAAAGACTCTGTAGAGACTCCTCAAACCATGAAAACCATCTGTGTTTCCTTGTAATGCTTCAGCTACCCTTTAGAAGAGAAAAACTGTGGTTAAAGTAACTATAAAAATGCTCCAACTGCAGCGCTAGCGTGCAGCGCTAACAGGCTAACATGCTAACTCTGACTTTTTGCTTACAGGTTATTTCATTTAAATAGAATAAGCTATTTTTTTACAGGTCTCACTGTTGTTTTTATGACACACAGAGGTGGAAAGGGATTAAAAAGTTATATACCCAACAGAATTAGGCCATATACTAAACTTGAAAAAGACAACAACAAAAAAGACTAGTAAACTGACTAACATATTTTAAAGTAGCAGTATTTTATTTATGTAGCTCAATTTTTGTTTGCTTTTTGAGATTTTTGAATTTAGTTTTTCAAAGGCTAGCATGGAATTATTGTTTTAAATTTGACTTAAATGCAGTAGGCTACCTTTTACCTATACTACTTTAGCCATTATAATGCAGTCTTTGGTATCAGGACAAAACTAGTTACTAAAGACACATTCCGTAAAGTGCTTGTATGTGCGCCCTTTCATGAGGCTTTTAAAACAGTTTACTTTAGCCTTTGTATTTCTCGTTGTATAACTCTTATGTGTCTTGGAAATAGCTCAAAGCCACAGTTGGCATGATTTATGCCTATTCAAAACACTTCAAGTTTATTTTCGATGAGAAGACCACGACAACAAAGCCAGTTTAACATAATATTCTTTCTGTTGTCGCTGGCTTTAAGTATTTTGGACCTGTCTCGCGCGGCACTATACGTCTGAGCAAACACTGAGAGCTTGGACACATTTAGTGATGCTGAGGCTTTGCCATAAAATCAAATGTGAGAGTGCGGTTCCATAGGAGTGAACTTTCCCACGCTGAGCAGCATCTTAAGGTTTCCCCATGGCTGCGAGCCCATCCCTGCACAAATGAGGCCCAATTAACAGCTAACTACATTGTAAGGCTAAAATAAACACTTTTATTGGTGGAGGGACTTCAACGGGAAAAGTCAGACAAGTCAAGTTATGTTTTGCAGTTTTGAGCAATACATGGAGGGCTATTTATAAGTTTGTTTTTTGAGTTTTTATTCACGTTCTAACACTGCTTTCTTTTTAAAATGCTGAAGGTGAAGGTTTAAAAATTGAAGGTGCACAAAAGGGAATAGTAACAAGTTAGTCCTACCAAAATGTAAAATCACCTATGGCATTTAAATAAAGAAAACTACATCCGGTTTGGTTGTTTTTTTTACACTTCGATTATGTACAACATGAATCATAAACATTATTATTAATTTTACATTCATTTACTTGACTGGTGTACCAACTAAGATGTTTTTATTTTCTAACTGAAATTATTTACATTTTGTGTTACATAATTATTTCCCTTCTATTTCCTTGTATTTTTGGGGATTATAGTCTGTTTATAATGTGTTTTTAAATTAATATCAGTGTAACTCGTAATTTCATCATTTAAGCTGTTCCATAAATCGACTTCAGTACGTGCAATACACTTTTTTTAATGTGGTCCGATATGGCTGATTGGCAAAATTGAGTTTATTCCTAAAGTTATAAGGGTCGTCCTTGTCCACAAACCTTTTTGTATATTGTCTGGTAATTTTTCTGCTTTGCCTTATGAATTACGTAGTGTTTTTTTTTTTACAACAAGATAACT
Organism: Mugilogobius chulae; assembly: GCA_038363315.1. Taxonomy (NCBI): domain Eukaryota; kingdom Metazoa; phylum Chordata; class Actinopteri; order Gobiiformes; family Gobiidae; genus Mugilogobius; species Mugilogobius chulae. Next base: position 16,023 of record JBBPFD010000327.1, read on the forward strand.
TAAAAACAGTTTCCCCTAGCACTGATATCTTGTTAATGTATTTATTCATGTGGAATTTAGTCTGCAAAGTCCTGTCTATGTCTAATAAAATCCCGGTTGTGTCCAATTTTTTCTGTTGTTGTTTTTAGCATTGTGGCTAACTGTTGTTGGCAAGGTGAGTCACCTCGCTGCTAACAACTGTGAAAAAACATTAAAACACATCATTATGAACAATTCTGAAGCTCAGAATGCTTTAGCTAAGTGAGGAAATAATATAGACTGAAGTAAGAAGTTTAAAATGAATTATTTCTGTTTGTTTACATTTTAAGGATGCAAAAATCAGGTACAGTCTCTTTAAACTCTTTATGCCAGGGTGCCATATTTGAATCGAGATCATAGGTGGAGCATATTCTATAAGCACACTTCTATAAAATATAGGCTTATTTAATATATTGTTTTGTCAGTTTATTCAGAATACAAGTGCAGTAACGTTCCAGAGCTAAATCTATAAAAAAAAGGCTCACTCTACATACACTGGAGCCTTTATGTAAGTCCAGGAGATCTGGGCTTGTGAGTCTGTTTCATTGGCTTCAAATTTTGGCTGAACGCCGGACCTCGACGCAACATTTTTCCTTTACAAATAATGAATTTATAAAATATTACAGACAGATGTCAGTTTGGATTTTCCAGGCAAAAGTCCAAATGAACAGTAAAAATATAACTTCTCCAGTCAAACTATTTGGAGGCCTGTATATATACATTTTCTTATCCATCGATTTGCTAGATTTGGATTTGTGGAACACCTTTACAATATTTAATTGGGTCCTTATTGTTAGCTTAATTATATAATTATATATTGTGTAATATTTCAACACAGTGTCACAAGAAAGCGTACATTTACCACGACACAAAAACAGCGTATTATGACCACGATTTCACGCCTTTCTTTGCGTACTTATGTTACGCCGTACATTTAGCACGAGCGTAAAAATACACCAGTTTTGGTCAAAGCCACTTGGGGACATTTTCTTTAGGTATAATGGGTAAGTTTAGGAAACAAGTTACTAAAATGGGTAAGTTTAGGTCTGGGGCTTGGGATAGGTTAAGGTTAGGATCAGAATTTGATTAATATTCATGAATTAGACTTTAACAACCACCACAGAAATGAACTGGGACTGTGGCGTGTACCATATTTACACAAAACAGCTGTGAACTCATGCTAGATCGGGCTCAATATTTTTCCTTTTGTAGCTTTTTATGTTCAACCAAAAAGATAATGTTCTAATGTTCTTTCACTCTTGTTTACATTATCTTGGACTGTACTTTTGTGGAAATACATATTCCCAGCAGAGCCTGAGTCATTTGTTTTTGTCAGTAGTGTTTGGTTGACATCACTTAGCATTATGCTACATATTAACCAGCCACGCGAGGGCCAGCTCCAAACAGGACCCAGCCCTGCTGCTTTGCTCTTATCAGACAACTTTACTGCAGCAGAAAAGCACACTGTTGTTGCCAAGAAGGTTAAAACTCAGCCAAGTTTAGTGTTATAGTCATATATTAATCAGGACAGGAGCTGCTGGAAATGTGAGACACACTCTTTGGACAGATGTTCTGTATTATGTTGAAATGATTTGAAAGAGTAGCTTTATACAGTCATTTATTAACTTTCTACAGAATGTTCTTGTTACAGTTCGCGGGTGACTGGAGCCTATCCCAGTCACTTTGGGCCTTAGGCGGGGAACACTCTGGACAGTGGCCAACTCATCACAGAAACAGACATTCACGCTCTCATTCATTCACTTGAAGACATTTACAGTAATGCCCAATGAGCCTAAACATGCATGTTTTGGAGATGGAGAAAGCTGGAGTACCCAGAGAAAACCCACAGTGACACGGAGAGAACATGCAAAGTCTACCCAGAGAGATTGTGACCCGAGACTCAAACCCACGATTTCTTTTTCGGGAAGCCAGAGCTCTAACCACTATCATGTTTTGCTAAGTTGCTAAGTTGTCATCTTTGCTCCCATTTTTTATGAATTTAGCTTAAATATCGATAGACACAAAAGACACATTTTTCACAAATGTGGCTAAATCTGATACTGAGCATGTCTGCTTTGCCAAAATAAACCATCCCTCTGGCTCTCACTGTTGTGGCATTTAAAGGAACGTCCGAGGCAGTCCACAATAAAAGGACACTCTGAAATGCTTTAGCGCACAGTGTGTAATGCCCACTAGACTTGGACTGACTGTTTCAAATATTGTCTGTTTTGCCATTAGTGTTTAATGACTGAGCTCAAACTTTTTGCTGATAAGCTTCTTTCTTAAAACAGTTTTTACTTTGAGCTTGAACCCAAAGAAGAGTATCTGTATCTGTGTTGTAGAGACTAATAACTTCAAGGGACTAGTCGACCAAGAATCCATCGACATGTTAAACGACCAAAGGACAACAGCAGTAATAACTTCTATCAAATCGAAGGGGTTGAGTCATAATTTAGACCTGTAAATGTCCTGCCAAAGAAATCCTTGGTCGACTAAAAACTTGTCCCATCGACCGAACTAAAAAAGCGGCACAAGAAATACTCTGAAGCTAAAAAGTAGGGTTGTCAAAAGTATCTAAAACCAATGCTAATCAATACTAAAACTGGAATAAGATTTGAAGATTTGATATTTTCTGAAAAGCTTTAGAATAAGTTTAGCTTTATCAAGAATGTTTATAAGTGAAAGTACTTAGCATTTTTCATTATTGCAGTATCGAAATTATTATGGAGAATCAAGTCTAGTAATCAAAATGGGATCGACCGATTAATCGACTAAATGACTGCAGCTCTACTTTAGACCTCGTAGACCCAATCTTATGGCTTGTTTTGGGAAAATTCTGTCTCATCCCATCATTTTTCTTTTTTTCCTCCCACAAAAACGTGAAATGCCTCAGACTTACATCCATTTGGAACCATTTGGAACAGTCGCCTTTGAGCGTTTTTCAAACTTGTTACTCATTGACCAGTTAAACTAACCATTTCAGTCCATAAAACCAACTGCGGCGGTAAAAGAAATACAAACAGGATCGGTACACAGAACTATACAAGAAATTCCCACAAACTCCAAGTACAATTGTTCAGTTTTCACCAAAGAAATCTAGTCAAACATGTTTTCTTGTGTACGCTACAACATAACTGTGGCTTCTTTTTCCCCATGTTTAGTGTCTGAAGTGCTGCTGCTGCTGTGGTTAAGGGCTAACGACGAGACGGGAAGTTTTTCCTACAGAATCCAGGACGTAAGCGTTACATAGCACCAGGGCGTGTGTGTGTGAGAGAACGTAACTCTGGCAGAATACTGGATGTGGGAAATTGGGCGAAATTATGATTTACATTCAGTATTTTGTTTGGGTTTCCAGGGAGGAAGAAAGAGAAATATGACATTATTATTACTGCTCCGTAAACAAGATTTGATACTATGAAAATATGGTCTATAGTTTGTGTCATGTGGTTGAAGTTTGACAGTTGAAAGAGCAAGTCGATGAAAATAATGATCAAAGTTTGTTGGTTGAATTTTATGTTATAGAAAAATACTTTATAATAATATAGGTTCTGTTCATGTAACTATACTACAAGCCAATATTATTTAATACAGAAGAAGGTTTTTGGAGTTTTTGTTGAAACTGGGTGTAGCTGCTAATAGGAATAACTAGCTTGGAAATTGGTGAAATACATCCAGTGTCCTTAGACCCTCCTTCTTGGAAAGGAAAAATTCCAAACCTGGTGGGAGAAGAAGAACCACCACAGTGAAGGAGAGATCCACTCCCATGGACGGACAGGCTGTAGATGTGACGGTGCAGACCATTTCAATGGACCACAGGTTGTGCCACTGTTGAATGACTTTGTTCTGTCACTGAAAACATTTTAGCGCTAATGTCACAGAATTGCTGTACCTATACCCATTTGGGTTAGAATTGTGCTGTTTCTAATCCTGACTAATGGTGCTATAAAGGAAGACTTGAGTTTTTATTTAAAACCAAAAACAAGCTCAAATGCAGCACAAAGTACCAAATAATGGTGAATTCATCATGAGCTCATCATGAGCTCATCATGACTTCATTATGAGTTTATTAAAAGTTCTTGACAACTAAGTTTTACTAAAAGGCTAGATTCTGTTTTGTTAGGTTTTTGGTGAAAGAAATTCATGATGACTCATGATGATCATGCAGGACTTTCAAAAGTCATTTGGTTTAAATATCTCTTGATCATGTTAACTCCTTGTCTTCATAGTAGGTTAAAAGTCATGAGTAATTAGCCTGATTTCCATGTTAGTTCACTGGATGAATTAATGGTGTAATTTATGAATGATTTCATTCATGAAACTACTGGAACTCATGATAATTCATGATGAATTCATGATAGTTCTTGATGAGTCATGGAGAAATAATGCATGAATACATCATGAATTCATTATTAATTCATGCAATAATTCATGCAATAATTCCTCATAAATTCATGATGAAAATCAATTATTTCATGTCCCCTTATTATAAAACATTACCAAACATCTTTACAGGTAGTATACTATACTTTTCTATTATTTTCCTCCTTTTTTTCATTTTGGTCAGTAAAATATATTTTGATACTTATTGTATTGAGGGAATTGTACTGTGATAAGTATGTATCGGGATATGTATCATATTGTGACCCTTGTATTGCGATACGTATTGTATCGGAAAGCTCTTAGTAATAAAAGCCGTCAATTGCGCAGGCCAAATTGAACCCCCTGGTGGCCGAGTTTGGTCCCCATGCCCCACACAGCACTGCTCAAACCCTTTAAATATGCAGGAAGAGGTGGGCTTATCAATTTTACACATTTAAAATGAGAAATCTATCATCCTAATTCCAATATTAAACCATTCTTCACCAGTAATGCTTACAATGAAGATGTAAAATTAGGTATGTAGCTTATATTTAAGTATCTGGAAAAAAAGCATAATATGTCTCCTTTAATAAACCGTTTTCCATCACTAAATTCTTCAACAAAAGTCCCAAATCTTCATCGCTCCCAAACCCACGATTATCTTTTAGCACTATTCTTTTCCCTGTTCGTGTTATTATTCCCAGAGTGATTTAAATTTGCAGCGAGCAGCCAGTCTTTGTTTGGTGTGCACGTTCTGACCTTAGGACCTGATTGACCCTCCTCAACAGTTTGTATATTTGCATGAGTTTGGCTGTGTTTTCACCACTTTCTCCACGTCCACCCTTGTTTGCATACCAGCATGTATACACTTTGCATATGAATCGCTGACTTGTCTACCGAGCAGCACTAGCAAGTTGGCCCCATTGAGCTCGCACTGAAGAGGTCCTGCCCTGTGCATGAATAGACGTAATTGCGGTGCGATGGAAAACACTAATGCGCCTCGTAAAAAATGGGACACTTAAGACTCACACAATTACTCTTTCCAGCCACCGAGCCAAAAAACACAGCGAGCAACGCACTCTTCAAGCCGTCAGGCCGACAAATAAGCAGCAAGCAGGCACATTTTGACACACTGAGCTGTTCTTCAAGGTGTCAGAGTCATTTTGGATAGTATCTAAGAGAAGACTGGGTCGTGATGAACATCAAATCGTGATTCTACTGTCTAGACTATTTTTAACTAACCTACGCTTCTCTTTTGGTCAATATCAGAGTTGCCAAGTCTGTTTCTGCATAGCGACTTCGGGTTTCTGACCAAACCAGCCCTGAACCAGAAATAAACAAGGACTAGACCAGAACTAGCCAAGTCTGAATTAAGAGTAACTGGCATTAGGCTGACAGCGTCAGATCTAAAACATTTTAATTACAGCAAAACTGAAAAGAGACCTACTGAGGTATCAGTACATCACCAGAGTTAAGGGGTTGAGGGTCGTGTCAGATCTTCGGAGGGCTAATTTTGCATTTTTTTTAAAGGGACCTATCTTTATATTTAGTATAAAAAAAAACTAGATCATATACAGATCAGTAATTTACCTTTAGTTCATTGTACAACACAAAGTTGATCTAAAACGGCTTAAAAATAGAAACAGCTCTACTGACTTCCTGTTCAAAACTGTAGAACTGATCAGTTTTTAAATGAAGAGGCGGGGTTTAACAGTAAAAAGCAACAGATTTTAAATGACAAGTTTTTATTGTTGGAAAGTGAATATGAATATAAGTTTGAGTAAACTAATAACTAAGAAGGTTAATTATAACAAGGTTAAAAACTGAAAAGTGAATTTGACATAATAGGTTCCCATTAAATTGAATAGAACTGCTTGATTTTCTTTAAAGAAATCAGTTATAGTATATTTCAACTCTTGCCAACCCTTTCCTCGTTTTGACCCTCCTTCCCTGCCAGGCCTTTTGCTCATTTTAAACAATATTCACAGCTACAATTGGATTCATGACATGTTGTGTATAGTGTATGCTTTTATTTTTTTAAAAAGATTTATTACTCTACATATACTCTTTCTAAAAGTTAATATCAGTGTTATTTTCATCTATTCTACTTTTTGGTGAAAGAATATGAAGTACTACAATAAAATTATGTCTTTAGAATAGGTTTAGATGTATTCCTCTTTAAATAAACAAAGCTGTGTTACAGGCGACGAGGCAGCACAGCAGTTTTCTACTTTCTGGCTCCGATTGCACAGATGAAGCCTCTTTTATGGGGCATAGATTGTATCTAACGCTCCAAACATGAAGAAATGCAGTAGTTTTACTTACTCTGACACTTTTGGATCGCTCACTGAGGAGGAAGCGTAATTTCTCCCCATCGAGACTCAGGATCGTCTTTTCTTCATTTAAAGATCAAATATCTGCTCTAAACTTACTCAACAATATTTTTAGTCCAAGATGTTTTGACTGTTTTAAGAGAGCCTTCCTTTTAGAAACATCTGATCACGTAAACACAGCTGACTGCGCTGCCTTTGTGTCAACAAAAGAGCACGTGTATTTCCTGGTCATGTGACTCACACTACACCCCCATCTGCTGGTGAGTCTGTGAAACTGCATCATGTAGTTGACTGTAGACAAAGTCAGCACGTGCATCGGAGAGCCCGACATCGCTGCAGAGAATATGATCTAAATAGACGTCATTGGCAGGCTACGGTTGGCTGCGCAATGACGGATATTTTTATCAATAACAGGGAAATAATTTATAACTTTGATAATCTCATCCTTTCATGAGTATCTTTATTTATCACAGAAAACTAAAACATTTCCTCTAATTGTGACCTTTCTTCGCACATTGATTACAGTAGAAAAAGAAAAACAGTTCCCATGGCCTGGACTCACTTTCCCGCCACTTTCGCCCTGGATATCTCCTGTGGCCTCGCACTCTGACTGACGTGTCCATTATTTTAGCCTTCATGTAACTAATTATCTTGTTCGATTGCGATAATGAGCACGCACCTCTTTCTGCGAGCTTTTCCCACCAATGTTGAACTGTTTTCAAGTTTTTTTTTTTCCATGACTGTAGTTCATCCGCAGCGCAATTTGAGAGAGACAAACAAAGACTAGCTTGTTTAGAAGCTGCGATCAATAGATTATGTCTGCTGACTGATTATGAACACAAGAGGAAGGAAAGGGAGTGAGCCCAGGAGAACAGGCATGCCACTGTGGTTTACATGACGGGATATGATTGTATAAACTATTATATGCATGAGTGGGGCTTTATAGGGCAAACGGATGAATGTGCTGTATGTAAACTTGATCAGATTTAATTAACAACAAGATTAAATTATAGCCAAAATGTAATCCTAGCCGCAGACAGCAAACACACACACCGAATTGGCCAAGTCCCGGTTGTTGCTTTTGGAGGGTTACTGAATTTAAATGATGTGGGTTTTTTTCTGTTTAAATTGTAAAAAATATATATTGTACTGTAATTTATGTACAATATAGTTGAAATGGCAAATGAAAACAACTGACATTCAGCCAACCTACCCAGGGCCGCTGCTAGCCATTTTGGTGCCCTATGCAAGATTTCAAAAAGGTGCCACCCCCCCCCCCAAAAAAAAAATAAATAAAAATAAAATAAAATAAAAATTAATAAAAAATATTCCAGCCTCAAACCGACCCCACAAACGCAATGTATCTGTTTATGTAGTCCCCCTACATTTTCTTGTTTTATTTATTTATTTATTTAGACTTTTTTTTTTAAATTATTACATAATATATGCATTTGTTTTTTATCTGGGATGTTTTAGAACAGTAATTCCATTAATTTCAAATTTTTGCCAGATTGCTTTCCAGTGGGGTTCCAGACCTCTTTGCCCCCCTAAACTGCCCTCTGCTCCGCCACTGTTCCCTCTCCTGCACCACTGCTCCCTCTCCTGCGCTCACTGGACACAGCCCAGCCCAGCGTAAAGCTGCATCCTCGCGCAAAAGTTTGAGGAAATACAATCTTCTGTAACTTTTGTCAGGACAAATAGACTAGATTCATGTTTTGTGTTTCCTATTGAAATAATCTGAACATAAAAGTGGAAAAATCTGCCGTATTTCGCCGCGGTTATTTGCGTGTTCAAATCTGCAGCCATCTTAATTCATCTGCTGATTCTCCTCATAACTGACCCAATATGTGTCCTATTGACGCGAAATAAAGATTGGCCAAGAGCTTACACGTTGTTACATGTTTCCAAACTTGTCTGTCACTCATGAGTTCAGCACACGGGACAGTGGGATGGCACAGCTCGGCTTGGTGCCCCCAGAGCAGGTGATGCCCTACTACGCGCTCTGCGTGATGTGCGTATTGGGGGCGGCGGCACTGAACCTACCTCAGTTTGAGCCTAACCAATCACAGCACCCATGGCCGTATGCAGGATTGAGGTCCATGAAGTCTGGACCTCAGTCATTTTCAGAAGTTCTTTAAGGATTTGCAGTCTGGTTTGAGAATGAGAAAGTACAAAAAGTTATAGAAAAAGAAAATAATGTTAAGTAGTGTTGATAATTTGTGTATTTTGAACCCTTCATTCTGTACTATGCACCAAAGAATGCAAGAAAATCGATTGATTCATTGACCAATATACAGTATGCTTGTACCATATAAGAAGTGAAAGATTATTTTTTTCAAACGTTTTTCTAATAGATCTACTTTTTGTAAAACTTTGTGCAAGTATTTGTCTATTAAATAGTTCTTTTAGACTTAAGTTGCAGACCCCTGCTCTAGACCAACTTTAATAACAAAGGGCAAGTGAAAGCTGTTTTTTAACAGTGAATCCCAGACATCAAATGTCCAAAACTGTAAGTCAAAAATAATAATATAGGCCATGTTTTTATCATTTTAGTTGTGGACCTGCTGATAATTAAATGTATTTCTCAAAAGTTGCCCCAACATACATTCAATTCTATAAACTTGCTTCAAAATGTCCTCATGCGTCACACATCAAGTCACAACGAAGGAATCTCTCACTGTAAAGACTAATACTTGTAGCAAACAATAAAGTTAGAATCCATTTTTGATTAGAACTTTTTTAGTCAAATACTGTATGACACCAACAAATCCTAATGGTGTATCCAGTGTGTGTTGGGATAGAACAAGTGTCACACATGGACACCTCTCTGTAAGCAGGTTTTTTTCTGCTAAAACAGGATCAGTAACAGTAGGAACACATACATCCACAAGAGCTACCATCTTTGTTTTGTTCGATTCAGGTGCTGCCTGTCTGCTGCAGTGTGATTGGGCCGTTAAACCACTGGTTTGTACTCCAAACCAATCGGCTGGTGGGAGCCCAGTTGATTCTCCTGAGTAATCACAAATATTGCAAGAGACTTCATCTGGATGGACAGGTTAAGCATTCTCTAGCTATACACCAAACTTACTGTAAGAAGAAACAACCTAGAAATGTTTTTTAAAGTAGCTATCAGGACAGTGTTTGAAATGAGATGATATCTGTTTCAATCTAAATGGTCCCTGGGTGCCTCCTGTGGCCCTCACTAATATACTATCAGACATTACCAACAAGCTTTTATTTCAGACAAAATAATAATTTTTCTCATATACATTTGGGTTTTGCATAATAATTACAGAATTTGACCGTCTGACCAAAGCTCTGCAGATCTTGTGCTGTCTCTGGTGCTTCTGTGGCTCTGGAGGTCCCCATCCCTTGGGTTAAACCCTCTGATCTAACCATTCACGCCTGAATAATGCAATTATTTTTGATGTAAAATCCTTGTGGCTCTGCTTCCCTCTGCCTAAAACCCATATAAACTCTCCGCTTGACTGAACATAGCCACAACAGGACTTGTTAAGGTCAGTGTGACCTCATAACAAACCACTCAATGCTGAGGACTTTATCTAATCAGTTTATCTTGATTAAATATTGATTTGATTTGTAGTAATGGAACACTGGTGATAGTATAAAGTTTCTCCTACTACATTTAGATGCTACTGATACACAGGCGATAGTTAGAGCTTATTGTAACAGCACACACTGCCTGATACACAACATTGGAGTTTTTCCCTCTGACACATTAGCCTGCCCTGAGGTTCTGGGCCAACACACACACACTTGGCTCATACGTCCCCTGCTGTCGGGCTCCACAGTGCTGTATCACGTTCCTCTCAGCCTGTCCATCAATAGCACACACACGGCCCCCACTTTAGCAGCAGAGAAAGTCCTCGGGGTCATCTGGTAATGGCCCCTCATTATCCTGATAAAGGCCAGCAGTGCCGGGGCAATGGCAGGGCCTGACTGGCTGGGTGACAGGCACAGAGACCCAAAGGTAGACACATACAAATCCATCTATGTGATGGAGACGACTGACAGATCCAGTTGCACACGACTGCAGCTGAGAGGCAATGGAGAGACGAGAAACTGGAGCCCGCATAGACACACAATGATATGTGAGGGATTTGTGAGAGATCATATTAATGTAAGATTATCCAGCAGAGTGTGCTCTGCAAATACAAGTGTCAACTGAGTTGAGGGATAGACTAATTTAAACATTAAGATCTTTTTCATCCAACATCTTTAAACGCTCGACTAAAACTGGTGCTGAAAACCTTTTAGAGAACAAACAAATTGCTAGATTCTTTGTGAAGCTGAGGCTCTGTTGTTTTAACCTTTGAAGCCTGATTGATTCTAATCATAAGCGAAAACAAGCTCTGCACGGAAGAAAAACAGAATCTAATTTCCGTCTATATTGTCTTTGGTAAATATGCATTGTGGTAAAGCTGTGTTTTGTGCTTAGGGTCTGTATAAGAATGGTTTGGGCATATTTTCCTATAATATTTCCTTAATTTTTGGTCCTGCAATCTCATACCACAAATGGCCCAATTTGCGTCTCAGCCACACTTGGCCCACATCAGCAACATCTCAGCCACATCTCAGTCACATCTCAGCCACATCTCAGTCACATCTCAGTCACATCTCAGCCACATCTCAGTCACATCTCAGTCACATCTCAGTCACATCTCAGTCACGTCAGTCACATCTCAGTCACATCTCAGTCACATCTCAGTCACATCTCAGCCACATCTCAGTCACATCTCAGTCACATCTCAGTCACATCTCAGCCACATCTCAGTCACATCTCAGTCACATGTCAGCCACATCTCAGTCACATCTCAGTCACATCTTAGCCACAGCTCAGTCGCATCTGCCACATCTCAGTTACATCAGCCACATCCCAGCCACATCTAAGCCGCATTTCAGCCACATCTCAGCCACGTCTCAGCCACATTATGCAAAAATGACGACAAATACAGTATGCAATAATACATTTTAATCTAGTAAATATTACAAATTTAAGTGACATGATTACAACCAAGAGTTTATAGGCTTTTAAACAAAGCAGAAATCAACATTACTCTAATATCACTTTTTTGTTATTTAATGCTAAGTTTAGGACTGCAACTACCTTATTTTAGTAATCATTCATTCATTCATTCATTCATTTTCTACCGCTTAATCCGTTAGGGGTCGCGGGTGACTGGAGCCTATCCCAGTGACTTTGGGCCTTAGGCGGGGGAAACACCCTGGACAGTGGCCAACTTGCCGCAGGGTTAGACAGACAACCATTCACCCTCTCATTCACTCACAGGGAAATTACAGTGATGCCCAATTAACCTAAACATGCATGTTTTTGGCGGTGGGAGGAAACCGGAGTACCCGGAGAAAACCCACGGTGACACGGGGAGAACATGCAAACTCCACCCAGAGAGATCGTGAGATGTTAGTATGGTCCGACCCGGGAGTCGAACCCACGACCTCCTTATTGGGAAGCCAGAGCTCTAACCACTTGGCTACCGTGCACCCATTTTTTTTTTTAGTTTTTATTTTAGTAACCAATTAATCTATAATAATAACCTAATAATATCTTGATTATTTCGATATACATTTAGATTGTTAAAAGTCTATAAATATTAGATTTATTCAAAATTTAACAACTATGACACAAAAGAAATGTCCCTGAGAACATAATATAGATGTATAGATGTATACATTAAGCAATGATGTACAATAGTTTTTCATCAAAACAAAAACACTTTTGACTGAAATGCCACTGGCCGTATTGGATGTCAGCCACCTGTGCCGACCTGCAGCCAGATCCGGCCCACATTGGTCTTCTATTTCTACTCAATTGATCCATTGACTTCACCTGCAGAAAGTTACACAGTGGACTTTTTAATTTTGAGAATGCCTTATCAAATAGTGAAAGAAATTTGACAAAAAAAAAAAAAAAAAGATTTTAGGGACCTTAGTTTAAATATGAATCAATAGTAATGGAGAATGTTCTTCCCTAACACACAGAACGTGCATTTGTTATTGTTTACTCACTTTATTCTGCCCCGCCCACTATTGTTGGCAGCATACTTCCTGTTTTCTGTATTTAGTGAAAAATGCCTTGTTTGAAACCTTATAGGTTCCATAGAATTGCGTAACAAGACAGACAAGCTAACCGTGTTAGCAACCTTCTACTGGAAATGCAATGGCAGGGCTAAATAAGGTATAGACTGCAGTAGTTGCAGTTAGCTGCCAGTGTTCATCGTGGTGAATAATAAAATAATCAGATTCAGAATGCATTAGGTAAGTGAGCAAACCATGTCGCCGACTGTAGAACATTAGAATCATGTTTATGTGATTTTTCAGCTTTAGTACTTGTTCAACTGAGGGTTTTTTCAATGTAGATTTTTCATTTTGATTAGAATCTCATATTTCATAGCAGAAGCTTTTCTATTGTCTAAATGTCTGCTGTGGTTGTAAATTGCTAATTGGATTGAATGAGGCTACACTGCAGTGAAGCAGACAGTGTTATCTGCAGCTGGAGGCAGGTGCTTACTCTCTCTGTCTTTTATCAGTCTGCAGATCAGCGCTGGGGCCAGTGGGTCTGGGATGTGATGCTTCTGGTGAGGCCCTGTCAACAGCCCTGGGCCCCGGGGCCACTGAGGGCCACAGATTCTCTTACAGCCAGATGTCCCCATAACACCCCACACTGCTCTGTCTGCTGTGGTCATTATAACGCCCTCCTGCTTCAGGTCTGTGTGCTCTTACAAACATAAATGGATACTCGACGTCTGAAGGTTTCTGTCATGTGGTGTGACTATGGAGCTATTATAATATACTAATATGGTATTGCGAGCTTTGCTGTTTGAAATCAGCACCAGTGGCAGCTCCAATGGGGCTGCAGTGGGACACAAACTGTTCTTATTCAGGAGAAGGAGCAGCTACAGCTTTAAGAATGATCAGATCTTGTGGCAAATCTTAGCTATTTGACTTCATAAAGTTTTTTTAGGTTCAAAAATTGTTTGAAATGTCTTTAGCTTCAACTGCTGCTGCTCACTCTATAACTCTCGCTCTATAACAGTCAGGCCTGTGCCAAAGATATTGACACACAGCCATATTGATCACCGGGCTTGGGTTTGACAAGGGATGGGACGATTTGAAACTTCCACTTTATGATATCACGACCAATTTTATAATGTTTAGTGTAAACAAGTACTTACAAAGACATACAAAGCCATTTTCAAACTCGGATAACTCAAAATAAATGTATTGATTATTGACATTATTTATGAACAACTGTTGAACATAACAAAAAAGCTCTAATAAGTTGGATTTGATCAAAACAACAATATACTGTAATATAAGGCTCGGAATTAAAATAATAGTTTTCAAGACACCCAAAGACGCTTCACATAAGGCATTATTCATTCACTCTACACTTGGTGATGATAAGCAGTCTCCCATCCATGTACTGCCAGGACCCAACCTGCTTAGCTTCTGAGATCTGATAAAAAAAAGTGCACATACTTATCCTGATGCCAACACCTTCATAAACCATCTTATCAAACAGAATGCAAGAATCAGCTCAATAGATATATATATATTTCTTTCACCCTCAGAACAGAATGTCCATGTGCGTGTCCCGGTCCACAGCCGTGTTCAGCTGCTGCAGTGGCACAATTGAAGAGTTCTTTGTGTGGTGTAAATCCACCTTATCCACACTTTATTTGGACGTTCTCCGTGTGAGCTTAAACAGATTTAGACTTTCTAAATCAGGCCCTTACAAAACAGTCCTTTGTCGACTGCACACTGCCTGCTCACACACCTTCATGAGATGTAAAATACTTAATTATAGTCTAGCACAGACGTACAATTACAGCTGGATTGTGTGTTGGGTTTGTCCTCACTTCCAAACAAAAACTGGGACTTGTTCAAGCGGAAAATTTCAACAGTTTAGGTTCTACTATACATAATGCTTGTGTTTTTTTATTAGTTTTTTTTCTTTTTAATAAAGTGTCAATCTTATGGTTTACTGAGGTATTCACAATCAGCTTGTGCTTTTTGGTGATACAAGCTGAAATAATCATTTTTAACTGGTCAGCAGACTTTGATCTTTTTGTCTCTGTTCATTGACTGTTGTAGGACTGGTGTAACAGGGGCTCCTGTCTGTGTCTGTTTGTGTCTGTCTGTGTCTGTCTGTGTCTGTATGTGTCTGCACACAGTGGGTCCACAGGACACGTGCGGTGTGTGTGGCCTGTTGTGGTGTGTGTGTGCACACAGCAGGTCCACAGAACACTGCAGTGTCTGGTGAGGCTAAAATGGCTCCTTGTTCACCTCCGATGGCAGAGGTGGGCAGGCTGGTCGTCAGTGTGAGAGTTGACCCCTGCTCCTGTCCTAAGTGAAGGGCGGAGCTGTGCACTAAGTGCCTGATTCATGTCTCCAGAGACTTGTGCACACATACACAGAGACCAGTCCTGGTACACTGGTCCAGGTGCTCGCCCCAAAAGACATGGCAACATGACCTCAGCTGACCCCAGAGCAACCCAGCCGGGGTCAAAGGACACAGCAGATCCTCCCACTGTCTGTCCTGTGTGTTTTGGCTGTGAAGACCACAGGAGGAGCCCCTGGAAATACGGCCGCCTGTGGGCCCTGCCTGACCTCATGTCATTTTTCCAACTTTTGACACGAGAAGAACAGAAGAGCAGACGCAGAGTTCGCTTGAGTTCGGAAGTTCCTGTTGAGGTGCAGAGGGTGTGGAGTAAAGCCCGTTCTCTGCTGCTGGCTTTGGAAAGTACAAGGTAGATCTGTGCCTCCACGACTAAATCTCAGCTTAGACCAGTGACTGCCTTGTGTCATGGACCAGGCTCTATTCACATGGCCTATAGGACCCATATGTAGGCACGCATTCATGGACAAACATCTTTCTTTGGCTCCTGGAGTCTAAACACAAAGTTCACAAAAAAATATAATGAATTTGGCTGTAGTAGTACGCTATAACTCTGTCTGCCTTCCCACTTTGAGACATCCACATATACTAAAGACTACAGACTATAGCTGGACCACACACATTTCATAAAGCGCTGTAAATTACAGCTCATTGGTTGTAAAGATGAATCCATGGAAAGTACATTTGAATGCACACAATTCTACGTCTTCGCACCACACTTGCATCTTATAATTTACTGTTCTTTGAAATGAGTGCTCCAGATTAAAGCGGCAGACGGCAGCCAGCCCTGGATGTTGCACCGACTTGATGCCGCGAGCAGGAAACCCGACAACAAACACACGGCCTGAATAATTACAGAGCAACAGACAAAGATAGTAAAGTCTTGTTCACTCACACACACTGTTTGCGAGGGATTAGTTTGAACTCAGGACGTCAAGTGCAATCATTACAAAAGTCAGGTGTGTTTCTAGTCTAGCCGTGTCTGGAGAAGTGTCTGCAAAGTTTTCCTTCATATTTATATAGTTGGACTTAACTCTGACACCAGCAGGAGGTTGGTTCATGTTTAGTCCTGACTCTGGCACCAGCAGGAGGCCGGTCCGTGTTTAGTCTTGACTCTGACACCAGCAGGAGGTCGGTCCATGTTTAGTCCTGACTCTTGCACCAGCAGGAGGACGGTCCATGTTTAGGCCTGACTCTGGCACCAGCAGGAGGCCGGTCCGTGTTTAGTCTTGACTCTGACGCAGCAGGAGGACGGTCCATGTTTAGTCCTGACTCTGGCACCAGCAGGAGGCCGGTCCATGTTTAGGCCTGACTCTGGCACCAGCAGGAGGACGGTCCGTGTTTAGTCTGACTCTGACACCAGCAGGAGGCCGGTCCATGTTTAGTCCTGAGTCTGACACCAGCAGGAGGCCAGTCCATGTTTGGTCCTGACTCTGGCACCAGCAGGAGGACGGTCCATGTTTAGTCCTGACTCTGGCACCAGCAAGAGGTTGGTTCATGTTTAGTCCTGACTCTGGCACCAGCAGGAGGACGGTCCGTGTTTAGTCCTGACTCTGGCACCAGCAGGAGGACGGTCCGTGTTTAGTCCTGACTCTGGCACCAGCAGGAGGACAGTCCGTGTTTAGTCCTGACTCTTGCACCAGCAGGAGGATGGTCCATGTTTAGGCCTGACTCTGGCACCAGCAGGAGGACGGTCCATGTTTAGTCTTGACTCTGGCACCAGCAGGAGGATGGTCCATGTTTAGTCCTGACTCTGGCACCAGCAGGAGGACGGTCCGTGTTTAGTCCTGACTCTGGCACCAGCAGGAGGATGGTCCGTGTTTAGTCTTGACTTTGACACCAGCAGGAGGACGGTCCGTGTTAATCAGGACGGTCCGTGTTTAGTCTTGAGTCTGGCACCAGCAGGAGGCCGGTCCATGTTTAGTCTTGACTCTGACACCAGCAGGAGGCCGGTCCATGTTTAG